>BTPG01000002.1:293985913-294093413 GCA_036245525.1 Semisulcospira habei | reverse complement strand
AGTCGGGACGTCAGAAATGAGGACATTCTATTTATCCCAATATGCTGAGACAAAAGAATGATTTAACTAAGCCTTCCTTCATTATCTACCCCACATCTATAATAAACGATCAACAGGTGAATCAATGAATCAATGAATCTTTATTTTACAACGGTAAAGATATTAACAATGCCACAGGCAATGCCATTTTTCAAATCTGCCGTTGCTATATCTACAGATACAACAATTACATTATATAAATACATGTATAGGACCAACGCCTACGGGCGTGTTGGGGGGGGGGGGGAGGGAGGGGGAACAATGGTAAAGAAGAAAAAAAAAAGAAAAAAAAAAGCAACAACACAGCAGCACTATACATACACGGCAGTAGAATGGGTACATTACTAACAATAATATCTACGTATAGAAAGCAAAGCTTGCAGATAGTTATGGCTGCGAAGATAAATGTTTAAAAAGACTTTTCTTGAAACATGATACCGTTGGAGTGGTCTTCGTGTAGGATGGAAGCGAATTCCACAAAGTCGCCCCCGAGAATGCTAGACTGGTTTTAAATAAGTCTATTCTGGTTTTGGGTACTACATACAGGCTTTTTGTATCGCCATAGCGTGACTGTGACCGGACTAGCAGCTGGGTTAGATATTCCGGAGTGTTGTCATTCCGAATCTTGAAAAGGAGAACACCTTTGTTGAATGCAAACTGATTCTTGAGAGAAAGAAATCCCGCTTTGTGAATCTTATCATCCGTTGTCAAAGTAGGATCAGGTAAAATTAATTTCGCTGCTCGTCTGTGTAAGGAGTTCAGTCTTTTTAAATGTACATCTCTGCAGCCATCCCACACCGTCGAAGCATAATTAATGTGGGACTGAATATGTGCATAATAAAATAATTTTCTGGTTTCAAAGTCAGTGAAGTGCTTCAGTTTGGACAGCATGAAAATGTTTTTTGAAACAGTTTTACACACTTTATGTGTGTGTGCCTGCCATTTGAGCTGATCATCTATGATAATTCCAAGGAGGCGGTGTTCAGACAATTGCTCAATAGAATTGCCTTCGAATGACAAATCAAGTGAAAGGGGGCTTAGTTGATGTTTTTGGCGTGTCGCAATTACCATTGACTTAGTTTTTGCTGGATGGATACTCATTGAGTTACGTTCACACCAGGCGGGACACCTCATCAAGGCTCTGTTGTAGGTTTTCTGCAACCACATTAAGGTTTTTATTTGCCGTGTGGATTGAAGTATCGTCAGCAAACAAGTCACATTCCACAGATTCGGACGTTAGGTGAAGAGGCAGATCGTTGATGTATAAACAAAATAGAAGAGGCCCTAAAACGGACTGGTGGTAACATCAACCTACAAGCTGTCCATCAAAGGATAGCTAGCTGTCATTATTCAATGCGAACTGCATGTAAAGTGCGTACATATATATTATATTATATTATATTATATTATATTATATTATATTATATTATATTATATTATATTATATTATATTATATTATATTATATTATATTATATTATATTATATTATATTATTGAGCAAAATTTTGCTTGATATAGTGCAGATAACAGGCAGATGTGATTACGAGAGTCGAATCAAAATGTCCGAGTCGTAAGACGAGGACATTTTTTAAAATTCGGGTCAAGTGATCACATCTGTCGGTTATCGGCTCTATATCAAGCAAAATGTTGCTCAATATAATTTATGTACCCAGTCTAAAACAAAGTTGTGCCTCGCGTCATTCATTTTCCGGCTGGTTGCGGTGTTCAGACAAAACACATGAACGGCAGACGACTTCATCAGTCGCTGACGGCTCAGCGCGTAGATTTCGTCTGACCGGCTATGGAGACATCGGTGCTTTGTATAACCGTGCGTGTTACTGACTAAATTCTACTTGTACATAGATCACGCATAATTGCGGAAAATGCCAGCAGGTTTGTTTATTTAGTTATTTTCTCAGGTTGTCGAGGCGCCACTGAGCTGACATCTAGTCAATTTCACTAGTCAGCGCAGCGACTGGCGTCTGTTTCCGTTCGTGTGTGCGTGTGTGTAGGATATACCGGCAAAAGACATTAATCCGGTTTAGTCAATGTAGGACATAAGTATTTATGTCTGTATTTATGGCTCATGCTCGTCTTGTTTTTTGTCTATTTTTCAGTTCTCGGCAGTGGGCCCGCGCAAAGCCGTGCGCGGGCCCGCTGCGGCCGACGTCGGTCCGAGGACCTTTACTTAGTGGGGCTGGATCTGCTCGGAAGTGAACGGCTACTTCGATCCATTCCTATTTCTTTTTCAAATTAATTTTTATTATAGTTTTAGTTTTACCATAATATTCAATATTAGCGTTCAATAGCTGCTAGTGTGACTAGTTTTGATAGCTGTGTGTGCGCGTGTGTGTGTGTGTGTGTGGTGTGTGTGTGTGTGTGTGTGTGTGTGTGTGTGTGTGTGTGTGTGCGTGTGCGTGCGTGCGCGTGCGTGTGTGCGTGTGTGTGTGTGTGTGTGTGTGTGTGTGTGTGTGTGTGTGTTGGTTTTATGAAGCCCTTCGCTGCCGAGAAAAATTGAACGTGACATAAATCCTCATTGTCCTCCCGCAGTTGCCTCTTGCTGACACCACTTTGTATCTGTGTTCCTTTGAGGGCTGGAGTCGAATCTGACGTTGCGTTTGCAGAGATTTCAAACACGCAATCCGCCTCCACTGGCGGTGAAGGGGGAAACAGAACAGAGAGCGTATTGTTTTAGCCTGTGATCATTATAAATCATGTGTGATTCAGTATGTCTGTAATACGGTGGCGGAGAAAAGAAAGATAAGCAAGGGGCAAGGCGAACGCTGACCAGCTGCAAGAGACACTATGTCTCTTGCTGGTCCTGTGTTCTTCGTTACGCACTCTTACTTACTTAAACAGGATGAGCGTCCATGGTGTCAACTTTTGCCTGTGATGAGCAGTTTTCTGTTCGACACTTTTTGCTGTATTGTGCTGATCTAATTGACACGAGATATAAACACTTCACAGCAGACTCCTTGAAGGTTTTGTTCCGGGATGTTCTCTTTGGACAAAATCTTCAATTTCTTGAGAGAATGCAATATTTTTAACAAGATCTGAGCATTCATAGACTATGTGAATTTTTTTTTATTTGCCCTTTTTGAGAGTCTGTAGACGTTTCTTTTAAAGACATGTGCGACATTTTAGCCTGCCATTTTAAAGCTATATTTACATCTTGTCTTAAGACCTTGCTTTTTAGTCTGGTTGACCAGATTTTTACCCATCCCGCCGTGAGATGGCCTTAGTCGCCTGCTCGGCGTTAAACCCAAATAACTAACTAACTAACTTCGTGCCCATTTCTGGTCAAATTTAATCTGTGCTTTTTTTAACGCAAATGTCGGTCAGACGCGAATCAGCGAAGGGGTTAATTATGATAAAGTAGGCCCCCTACTTTGACTTGACTTTAATTCTCTCAGTCGGTCAAATCGGGCTTGTACTACTAATATTATAAGATATCAAACTCGCGCTAAGTCACAAACCTTTTTCTTGCGAAGTTCCCCAATACTGATGCATGTGCTCAGTATACACATGCGCATTCACTATTTTGCAGTCGGCCCGGTGAGTGGAAGGTCCACGTGCGGACACACGGCCCCGAGGATCTTTCGCCCACTGGCAACAGGGTTCATCTCCTTGGCACAGCTTTTGTCTATACACAGTGACAAATTCGACTGTAAGCATAAAGGACAGTTTCTTGCGTTGAGTTCCACTGTACCCAAAATAAATAATAATAATAATAAAATGCCGGAATTTGCCTTAACGTCAGGTATCAGCATTCACACGCACAGACAGGCACTTACCTGCAGAAAAGTAGGCACCTATTAGTTACGTCTGTGCCTGGCTGTGTCGTAAGATACGTATCCTCCTCAGTCCTTTTCTGACCAGGCGAGGACCTCCCTCATCTGAGTGTCTCCGCCGGCAATTCCCCTGACACCGAGTCGATATCTGAGCAAGCAGGTTGCACGTCCTCCCGCCCGTGAGACTGAGAGAGTCAGGGACGGTTTATAGCTGGACCGACGCGCCTTGCGTGGTATTGCGGTCGGCTAGCTAGCTACACCGCCACTCACTGCACGCGCACACGAAATTCCGTCGCCAAATCAACGCTAGCGGAAGACTATCCAGGGCGCGAAAGGTTTTCGGGCCGACTGTCGACCGCACGGCGCGGGCCAACAGAAACCGATAGTCGGCCCGAAAACCTTTTGCGCACGGGGTTTTGAACTTGATGAGATTAGCCTTTTCGTGGACTGAAATCATTATTGCGGGGTTAGAGACCGCGTATCGACGTGAGGTTTCCGTGGAAAGAAGACTCTTTGGTGAGATCACTGTAGTGATGCTGTGCGGTTAGTCTCGATAGAACGCTGTTTTGTGTCGACACAATTATTATTACAACTTAGAACACAAGGGGAAGAAAACCGAAGTTACGTCTCCCCCCTCTCCCCCTCCCTCCCGCCCCTCCCCCCCCCCCCCCCGACTTGAAGCGTTAGGACTCAACAGGATACATGTTAGTTTATTGGCGCTCGGAGTCAGGGGAACAATTCTTGCAATAACATTGGTTTCCTCCCCCTGTGTTTCGAGCGGTACGGACATCCGATAACACGTGGCTCGAGGTCTCTAAAGTGTAACTCCATCAACAGCTTCTTCTTTTTTTTAAAATAATATTTATTGGATGCTTCAGTGATACATTAATTGTTTGCTTTTATCTAAATGGACATTAATTGAAGAAAGAATTGGACAAATCTGTTGATGTTAGTTACAAATTATACTAGATGCATGAGTTTGTGCAATGTGCGTGTGTGTGAGCGGCATGTGTGGTTTGGGATACGTGCGTAGTTCATCTATAAACAAAAAATTACTGATAGATAAACAGGCGCTCAGAAGAATGTACAGAATATGGTAATACATACAACATAATGCACCCTAGATGTCTGCACGCCTCAACCGTACATCAGTTTCAAACATTACAAGTACATTAAGTCTCGTTCCATAATGGAGTCTGCTGACACATATCTTAACTCCATCAACAGCTGATCAAAGGACTTTGTCAAACAAATTCATTGCAGCACATGCGGTGGGTCTAGTGTTGCACAAAGTCAAAGGCAAAGTGCGTTTACTTTCCTAAGTCGAACAAATTCCGAATCAGTGTAAATCGCGCCTGTTTTGTTTGAATACGTACTAGCAAAGTAACTTCACAAGAGAAAAGCAGTCATGTTCTGACGGTGTTGCTGTGTTTATGGCGCATGCTGGTGATTTCGCTCTCGTTCATAGTTGGTTGTTGTTTGGCCTAAAGATAACCTCTTTATTCTCGAGAAAAACGGTTGATAATTATGAAGATACGGAAAAGACAAGCTTTATGATGTGTGGACAAAATGATAAGTAATGTTTTGTTCAAAGGTTTGTGAACTAATCCGAGGTTCCGCACACACATACCTGCGCGGCAAATGAAGCATTCAAGACATGCCGGATGCATGTAGTCAAGTCCTTCATCACACAAATACACTGCATGTGAACCTTTCAGCTGTCGGTAGAGCTTTTTGTCGCGACGATTCCTGCCGGAATCGTCGCGACAAAACGTGCTACTGACAGCCAAAGGGTGAAGTCAGCGGTCGAGAAATGCTCCATGATGCGGCCGATATCTCAACAATACTACTCGGACTTACATTTGCCAGAATATGCGACAACGTTCGTGACAAGCTACCTGATCAGGTTCTCTCAAACGCTGTTTTCCTTTGCCAAAATATTATACATCACACGCATCTGAGCCTAACTTCACTTGCTTTATAATATTATACATCACATGCATCTGAGGCTAACTTCACTTGCTTTATATCCGTATGCTGCGCTTCTCAGATGAGTTAAATTAACCTTTTGGTCGTTGTTAGCGATTTTTTGTCGCGATGATTCATATAGAAATGATCGCGACAAACGGCTACCGACAGCCAAGAGGTGCAGTAACGCAATCACTCGCACGTGACCTTAGATCAGCCATTGATTCAACTGAGTGACTAGACAGAAGGCCACAATCAATCTAGATTCATTCGGATCCAAGAGCTAACGAAGCTATTAGCACTGTCAGCAAGTTCCAACAGCGATCTAGCTGTAAGGCCGGCTAAATGCGATGACTGCGCCGTTCAAAGAACAAAGGATCATCTCAGAGGGCGGTTGCCTGACCGAACTTAGTCCTGCGCAAGCCGTTGTAGCGGAGCACCTGGCTCTGTGGCTTGCACAGGATTTCGTAATCTTTCTGGTGCAACTGGCCCCATTAAAAAAAATGTTTAATCCCTTCACTGCGCCGGAACTTGAAACAATATCTAAACCCTCATGCCGATTAGCCCCCGCGGCGGTGAAATTCAGGGACGGGGTAACGCGTTTAAAGTTGCCTTCTCCAATGATTGCTTTGAGTGCCGCTGAACTTAGCCTATAAAACGGGTTGTCAATGTTTGACTGACCTGCCTTAACTAAGAATTTCCGGTCCATCTTTTCACTTTCTGCGTGAGTAGGCTCGCGGCGTAACAGGGGTGTGTCGTTGCTCTCCTAATAACCACTCGTGGCGCAGCGAGGAGAGGAAGAGCATCTGGAAAAGGCGTTCGTTTTACAACAGTCGAACTTTATAGCTAAGCCACACTGAGCTACGTTAGACCTATTGTGCCACATTATTGTGGCTGCCTCCGCAGCCACGAACAAGCCTGCAGACGTCGTGGGCAACTCATATAAAATCTTCGTTCGCGAAGTCAAGCCAAGAGATTGTAAGCCATACCAAAGTCATTTATAAAGGAGATATTACGGATGATTAACCCATTCAGTCCTGACGCACTACAGCAGGAGATAGGTCGACCATGATAATTCAAGGGTAGTGCCAGATTCGGCTTGGCGCCGACAGGCGCCAAGCTAATCTGGCACTGCCCTTGAATATCATGGTCGATCCATCTCCTGCAACTGGTGCATAGTCGTTGGATGACGCCTGCAAAATTTGGGCAATACGGCCGTCGGGCTGAATGAGTTAACACTTTATTGCCTGGAGATAGTCCGTGTCAGAGTTTAAAGCCGAGGCTATAAATTATATAAAACAGATCATGAAAGGGTGTAGCTCTATCTGTCCTGGTGAACACGGAAAAGCTTCATCGATCAAAACTGCACACGTCTGTTTCGACTAACCGTACATTAACTCCTTCGCGGCCGAGAAAAAATGACCATCAGCCAGCTGCAAGAAGCATAGATCCTCATGAGCCAGCGCAGTTGCGGTGGCTCATGAAGATCTATACCTCTTGCTAAAATTACAACTTTGTATCCTTGTTCCTTTGAGGGCTGGGGATGTTTGACTTTGAACTTACAACGATTTGACTGGGGGGGGGGGGGGGGAAACTCGATCCGTTCCACCGGATGTGCAGGGGTTAATTTAACCCTTATCATTTGGAGTGCACCAGTGTGTGAAATAAGTTTGACTAAAATAGTTCAAGGGTAGTGCCAGAATAGCTTGGCGCCTCTAGGCGCCAAGCTATTCTGGCACCACCCTTGAACTAAAGCCCTTGGACTATATCCTTATCTGTACCGAGTACTGTAATGTAGCTTGCATATGGCAGTGTACAAATTTGAAGCTTTTAGCCTCAGTATGATAGGGGTTAACCCATATACGTTCATGCAGCATCTGGACATAAAGCGACAAGCAAGAAAACATATAAATATTTACGTCCTGTAAGATGACCGAGCAGCAGATGGTGTGAATCTTCTTCGATCTCAGTGTTTTGTAGAGAGGCTACGTTTAAGACGGACGCCTTCCCAACAACGAGCGGCGGATAACCAGCTTGTAGCATAAGCATAGACAACACTCATAAAATCTCCATGAGGCATAGATCTTCATAAAGCCAAGGGGAGCTTATGACGATCTATGCCTGTTGGAGTGTTGCCGAGTGTTGCAACGAAGTGTGGATAACCAGCTTGCACCGTCACATAGGCAACGCTTCAAACATTTCCAAGAGGAATAGATACTCGGAAAACGAGGAGGGCAGTGGGGTGGGGGGGGGGGGGGCGGGGGGGATGGGGATGGGAGCTTATGACGATCTATGCCTGTTGGAGTGTTGACGAGTGTTGCAACAAAGTGTGGATAAACAGCTCACACCAACCAGCGTCAACATAGACAACGCTCCAAACTAAATCTCCAAGAGGCATAGATCCTCGGAAAACCAGAGGGGAGGGTGGTGGTGGTGGTGGTGTTGGTGGGGGGCGGGGTGGAGCTTATGACGATCTATGCCTGTTGGAGTGTTACCGAATCAGTGTTGCAACGAAATGTGGTTAACCAGCTTACACCATCAACATAGACAACGCTCCAAACATCTCCAAGAGGCATAGATTCTCGGCGGAAAACCAAGGGGGTGGGGGGGGGGAGGGTGGACGGGGGGCGGGGGAGCTTATGACGATCTATGCCTGTTGGAGTGTTGCCGAGTGCTGCAACGAAGTGTGGATAACTAGTTAGCTTGCACCATCAACATAGACGACACTCCTAACACCTCCAAGAGGCAAAGATCCTCGTGAAACCGGGGGTGGAGGGGGGAGGGGGGGGGAGCTTATGAGGACCTATGCCTTTCCCAGTGCGCAAAAGGCCATCGGGCCGACGTGGGCCGCCTTTGGCCAGCGCACGCCGTGCGCGGGCCAACGGCGGCCTACGTCGGCCCCATGGCCTTTTGCGCATTGGATTCCGGCGGAGTGTTGGCGGTTTACGCGTGTAGTGTACAAGCTGTTTATCCGATGTGACGTCGCTCAGGATTGTTGGCAGTCGCTCGTTTCGACAAACGAAACCTCATGACGGGCAACACAAATCCATTCGCGGCGCAGGCGGTCATTTCAAGATAAAAGGCAAATAAATGCCGGGCACGCTGGATAGCATCCGGCATAATGACGACAACAAATTGCAGCGTTAACTCCTCAGCTGCCGGAAACCGAGAAAGAACACCCAAACTGCAAGAGGCACAGATCCTCAAGGGCGAGGGCAGGTGCGGGGGCTCATTGCGGCGGATTTGTGTCTATTGAGGGGTTTTATCTAAATTCGCGTGCGTCAGAAAGACCTGACGCATTACAGCAGGAGATGGGTCGACCATGATAATTCAAGGATAGTCAGTGCCAGATTAGCTTGGCGCCGACAGGCGCCAAGCTAATAATAATAAATAATTACGGTATTTATAATGCGCTTGTCTTATAATAATTATAACTCTAAGCGCGCACTCACAACTCGCGCACGCATGCGCACGCTTTAGACAATGACTTGCGTACCACAAACAGTGGAATACATTACGACGGTCAGCTTGGGGTGGGGAGTGTGGTGATATAGTGCTAAAACTGTTGAAAGAGGTGAGTTTTGAGGGCGGACTGAAAGGAGGAGAGAGAGTGTTTCTGACGGGGAGAGAGTGGGAGAGTGTTCCAGGTGGATGGACCGTAGACGGAGAAGGAGCGGGGGCCGAAAGTGTTAAGTTTGGTGCGAGGGATGTGGAGGCGGAGAGGGTCAGAGGCAGAGCGGAGGGAGCGGGAAGGTGTGTAGGGGTGAAGTAAGTTGGAGAGATAGGCAGGAGCGCAGTTGTTCAGGGATTTGTAGCAGAGAGACAGAATTTTGTATTGGATGCGTTGGGGGATGGGGAGCCAGTGAAGGAGTTTGAGCAGGGGTGTGACGTGGTCGGATTTTTTCTTTCTGAGGCACTGGCACTGCCCTTGAATTATCTTGGTCGATCCATCTCCTGCAACAGGTGCATAGTCGTTAGATGACGCCTCCAAACTTTGGGAAGTACGTGCGTCGGGCTGAATGAATTAATCAAGTTATAGTGAATCTGCGATGGGTTTTAATAGACCTCTTATTTTTTTCTTTTTAGTTGCTGGTAGTGAAGGAGATCACGCAAAATGACTTCCTTCACACATTCAGCCCGACGGCCATGGCCGTATTTCCCAAATTTGGGAGGCGTCATCTAACTTAGTGACTATGCACCAGTTGCAGGAGATGGATCCACCATGATAATTCAAGGGCAGTGCCAGATTAGCTTGGCGCCGACAGGCGCCAAGCTAATCTGGCACTTCCCTTGAATTCTCATGGTCGATCCATCTCCTGCTGTAGTGCGTCCGTGCTGAATGGGTTAACCCGTTCGCTGCCAGTGAACACGAACTGCGCGCCTGAAACGACTGCACACTGACCGACATTCGCCTGGAGAACATAGATGTAAATGAGACAGCATAAGACGCACGGGACACATGGCCGCTACTAAGAGACATACAAATCCTTATGAGCTCGCCCTCCTCCCTCCCCCCAACCCCCCCCCCCCTCCACCCCACACCCCAACCCCCCACCTTAAGTATTCATTTTTTGTTGTCTGAAATCTCTGTTCATTCAAAGACCAAAAACCACACCCGTCCAAGAAATAAGGATACAAACTGGTCTCAGCAAGGGGCATACAGATCCTCAGGGGCCCCCGCAGTCGCGGCGGCTCATGAGAATTTATGTTTGTTGCAACCATACTTTTCTCGGCAGTGAAGGGGTTAACGCCGGGCTGACGACTAAGACCATCGCACGATGGCGTATGGTAAGGACTTGAATATCTGTTTCGAAGAAATACTGCAACTGCAGGGGCTGGTGAGAATCTGTGCTTCTGGCATGGAAGGAGTGTGCTGAGGAGCTTCCACGTCTGTTTTTGTATATTAGGTATAAACATTTCACAGCAGACTCCTTGAAGGTTTTGTTCCGAGATGTGCCCCCGGACAAGATCTTCAGTTTTCTGAGAGAGTGCCATATTTTTAATAAGATTTGAGCATTTATAGATTATGATGTTTCTATTATTTTGGCCTTTTTTGAGAGTCTTTCGATGTTTTCTTTAAAGACCTGTGCGACATTTTAGCCTGATATATTTTTAAGGTATATTTACATCATGTCTTAAAACCTTTCTTTTAGTCTGGCTGACCAGATTTTTACCCTTCCCGCCGTGAGATGGTCTTAGCTGCCTGCTCGGCGTTAAACCCAAATAACTAACTACTGAACTAACTGTTTTTGTATATTACACAGTAAGTTAACTCATTCAATTCCGACACGCCACGGCAAGACATAGATCGAGCGTGATAGTTCAAGGGTTGTGCCAGAGAAGCTTGGCGCCCGTAGGCACCAAGCTATTTTGGCACAACCCTTGAACTATCACGCTCGATCTGTTTCCAGAAGTGTAATTCAGAGGGCAACTTCGAAATTTGCGGATTTCGGTCGTGGAGCAGAATGTGTTAACCGAAATCTCACCCGCCGGGTCGATGAAGTGTGTGTAGGTAATAGCTTCCTGCGCGACTTTATTTTTATAACCAGAAGAGGTTATTTTCCTACAATGTGTCTCTGGTAATTTCTCGTGAATTGGCAAATATTCAGTCTGTAGACCCCTCGCAATCGGTGCAAAAACGATTTTCTTGCTATCAACAATTGTCCTAGGCAATGTTTTAATGAGGCTTTATAGAAAACGTAAAATAAATAATAAATAACAATAAAGAGCATTTATATCGCGCTGGGCTCTAAGCGCGTTACAAAAAAATGTATATATGCAGATTCTCACTACCTTTAAAAAGATTAATCTACGCACACACATATACAACTAACGCACATATAACAAAACCATTCACAATCACAAGTCAAACGCACTTTTGATGATGCTGATGCGCCACCACGATGGTGCTACACGGTCAACAAAGGGAAGACGTAAGATCAAGGCCACCACGATGGTGCTAAACGGTCAGCATAAGGAGGACCTAAGATCAAAGCCACCATGATGGTGCTACAAAGTCAGCAGAAGGAAGACCCAAGATCAGCACAACCGCGATGGCACTACATGGTCAACAAATGGATGACCTGTGATCGTCCAAGCCACCAATTGGTCAATACACTAAGGATGTAAAGATCAGAGCCACCAAGATGGTGCTAGACGGTCAACAAAAGGAAGACCGAGGTAATAAATGCCACCATGATGGTGCTAAGTGAAGCATCATAAGCCACAGAAATATGTATGCAGATGCAGATCAGATCATTTTCACACACTCACACTCACACACGCACACAATCTGTGGATTAATGGTACGCAAGCTGAAAGAAGTAGGTTTTAAGTTGGGTCTTAAAGACGTCAATGTTTTCAGCATTCCGGAGGTGTTGGGGAAGAGAGTTCCAGACAACAGAGGCTTGATACTGGAATGCCCGGCAGCCAAACCGCTTGGAGGAGAAGCTGGGGACACAGAAACGCTTCTCAGAGCAGGAACGAAGGGAACGGGAGGGCTGATAGATGTTGAGGAGGAATGAGAGGTATGGCGGTAGGGATCCATCAAAGCAGCGAAAAGCCAGGACAGCAATCCTGAAGTAGGGGGTTACATGGTCCATTTTAGATTTGTCAAAGGCAAGTCTGGCTGTATTGTTGAGGACTGTCTGCAGGCGGGAGAGTTCTTTCTGAGAGACACCTGCCAGGAGGGAGTTACAATAGTCTAAGCGGCTACGGACAAGGGAACAAAAAAGTTGAACAGTAGCGGACCGGGTGATGAATGGTCTAATGAAGCTGATTCTTCGCAACTGGAAGTTCGCCGTCCTGCACACATTAATAATGTGATGGTGCATGGACATACTGCAGTCGAACTGAACTCCCAGAATACGTACAGACTGGCTAAAAGTTATTTCGCTGTCGCCAACCACGAGGGAGGCCCCTGGTGGGACCTGACTAAGGGAGTGGTCGGAACCAGCGCAAAGTGATTCTGTCTTGCCGTCGTTCAGCTTCAGTTTGTTGCACAGCATCTATTTTTTCACAGAGGAAATACAAAGTTCAATCTCTTTCACAAGAGCAGGAAAATTAGACGGAGAAGCACCTTTGTGAAGCTGGGTGTCATCGGCATACTTGTGAAATTCACAGTCATGTCGGGTGATGACGTCAGAGAGGGATTGGGTGTAAAGGCTGAAAAGGACGGGCCCAAGGACGGATCCTTGGGGGACACCGTATCTCAGCGTGAGGGGCTGCGACTCTGATTGATTGACAACAACCTTCTGAGTACGCCCACGCAGATATGAGGAAAACCAGCTAAGTGTTTTGCCAGAGATGCCATAGGAGTTAAGTCTCCCTAGGAGTACAGTATGGTCAATCGTATCAAATGCCGCCGAGAGGTCAAGGAGGCAAAGAATGGAAACCAGCTTGTTGTCAGCATTGCACAGAAGGCTGTTTGTAACATGCAGGAGAGCAGTTTCTGTACTGTGCTGTTTTCTGTAAGCTGACTGAAACGTTTCTAGGAGGTTGTTGGAAATGAGATGGTTTTGGAGCTGAGACAGAACAATGCGTTCTAATAGCTTTGATAAGAAAGGGAGATTGGAGATGGGCCGATAGTTATTAAAACATTCTTTGTTGAGACCAGGTTTCTTCAGCAAAGGTGTCACAACTGCTTGTTTGAAATATTCAGGCACTACACCAGACTGTAGTGACACATTCATGATTCTGGTGATGACTGGAATCAGGTCAGCTTTACATGATTTAAAAAGGCTGGCTGGAAGAGGATCCAGAGAGCAACACTTGAGAGGAGCGTGTGCGATAAGTAAAAAGGTTGGCTGGAAGTGGATCCAGAGAGCAACACTTGAGAGGAGCGTGTGCGATAAGTAAAAAGGCTGGCTGGAAGAGGATCCAGAGAGCAACACTTGAGAGGAGCGTGTGTGATAAGTAAAAAGGCTGGCTGGAAGTGGATCCAGAGAGCAACACTTGAGAGGAGCGTGTGCGATAAGTAAAAAGGCTGGCTGGAAGAGGATCCAGAGAGCAACACTTGAGAGGAGCGTGTGCGATAAGTAAAAAGGCTGGCTGGAAGAGGATCCAGAGCAACACTTGAGAGGAGCGTGTGCGATAAGTAAAAGACCTGACTGGAAGAGGAGCCAGAGAGCAACACTTGAGAAGAGCGTGTGCGATAAGTAAAAAGGCTGGCTGGAAGAGGATCCAGAGAGCAACACTTGAGAGGAGAGTGTGCGATAAGTAAAAAGGCTGACTGGAAGAGGATCCAGAGAGCAACACTTGAGAGGAGCGTGTGCGATAAGTGAAAAGGCTGGCTGGAAGAGGATCCAGAGAGCAACACTTGAGAGGAGCGTGTGCGATAAGTAAAAGGCTGGCTGGAAGTGGATCCAGAGAGCAACACTTGAGAGGAGCGTGTGCGATAAGTAAAAAGGCTAGCTGGAAGTGGATCCAGATAGCAACACTTGAGAGGAGCGTGTGCGATAATGTCACGAACAAAGTCCTCGGACTCCGGCTGAAATTCTGCAAGTTCCTAAACCGGTACTGTTGGGTTTTTTTTTTTGGTTTTGTTTTTTTAATGCTGTATCTCGTAATCTGGCGGGTATTCATACACACAGTCAGTTCATGGAAGATTACAAAGGAAATTAGGTAAAAGCACTGTCAGGGGAGAGAACTGTGCAATAACGACCAATTATCATCGATCTAGTTTGGTCCAAACACCCCCAAAAAAAGAATAGGAAAGAAGGTTGCGCTAAGTAAGTGATTGGAAGCAATGAATTTGGAATTTAATAACCCCTTAAATTATTAGCACTGACAGTTTCCCCTTTTCTTTTAATAACAATATAATAATAATAATAATAATAATAATAATAATAATAATAATAATAATAATAATAATAATAATAATAATAATAATAATAATGTATATTTTTAAAGAGCCTATACTTTCGATAGAAATGCTCTAGGCGCCGTACAAATGACATACTATACACCTTGCATCCTACAACACATATATAGTCCCTAACATACACACGCAACAAGATATACAAGAAAAATAAACAAAAAAAAAACCACACCAACAAAAAATGCTCACACACAAATACACGTGTACCATAAAACGAACAGCGGACACACCAGACAGCCCTCACCGACAACGAAATGTTGACAAAAAAGAAGAATGAATTATAACGGTTAATGCACGTTTAAATTAATACATGTGTCTTTAAAAACTGCCGGAAACTATTGGCTGATTCAAGATATCTGAGGGATTGTGGGAGTTTATTCCAAAGAAAATGATATGAGAAAGATCTCTCGCCAAAAGACTTGTTCTCACAGTCGGAAAGGGTAATAGTTTAATGTCTGCTGAGGAACGGAGATGTCTTGAAGGTGTGTATAAATGAAGAAGCTCAGAAAGATTTACAGGGCCAGTAGAAGGAGACAGACAGGTATGACAGGTGGACAGAACTTTGTATTGCACTCTAGATGTGATAGGTAACCAATGGAGTGAATGCAGGATGGGTGTGATGTGGTCTGACTTCTTTGCCTTGACAACAAGCCGTGCTGCTGAGTTCTGCAACCTCTGGAGCCGATCCACAAGGTACTGAGGACAGCCACACAGGAGTGCATTCCCGTAATCGAGTCGGGACAAGACAAAGGAGCAGACCAGTGTTTAGTGGCTTCTGGTGTGGGAAGATGCCTGATGGAGCTAATGCTAATGCTCCATCAGACATCTTCTCACAGTCAGTTCATGTTATTTGGTTTTATTTTTCATTTCCTTTTATTTCATTATATATTTTTTTTACTTTCTTTCTCTCTCGGTGGCATAGGAACTCCCCACCCTCCACCCCATCCCACTCCCCCACCCCTGAAAAATAAGGAGGGGGGGGGGGGGGGGCAACAAAGTGTTCCGCCCTGCTTGAGAGAAAAAAATTAGAGTTTTGAGAAAAAATATGTTTCGGAAAAAAAAATAGTAACATTTTAATGTGTGTATTGACTGCCAGTGCCGACTGCGACCGGGATACTCAAGTCTCTGACACCGTGGCAGATTCACTGCAGCTACTCTGAGGCACACGGATATAATAATATATGCAAAGACGCAAAAATCATTGCTGTTTCTATCTGGTCAGTAGCCACACATCGGTCTTATAGCCGACTGAAGGCACTACCCTGTACAAAAAATGTCATCCGGCCGATGTCGGTCGCCGATTCGGCCCGCGCACGGACGTCCGCCCAATGACCTTTTTGCGCTGCAGTTTTCTGCCATTAGTCCACATTAGCAAGCACCGCATGGTCATACCGCGTTAGGACCGTTCATTACCGACATCTGGATTTTCATCGCAACCACTCTGCCTCTGACGCAAGCAGGCAGTGTAAAAACGTTTGCGAGCAGGTCTGTGATTTTAAACCTAACGAGCTCAGGGCCGCGAGGCCCAAAATCACAGAGCAGCACAACACGTACCATTTATTAACCTGATTCTCGGTTCCCACACACTGTGACTCCTTTCATTCTGTGAATTATTTCTGTACTTTGTCTTCGGCTCTGTGCACAGTACTGAACTATTATCTTGTGAGCCGGGCGACACAGTCCGGCCAATGCGCAAAAGGCCATCGTGCCGACGTCGTCCGCCGTTGGCCCGCGCACCATCGCCGATGGCCTTTTGTGCATTGGGACAGTGACGTTCTGAGGCCAAAAATAGGGGTCGGTGTCCGATCGGTACTGACAACTTGCTTTCTCGGTCGGGTTGCGAACCTGCTTGGATCTCTAATTGTGTGCTGGTCCCCGAATTTGGACCTTACAGCCAAGGGCCGTAAAGTAGAAACTAACAAACGTGCACATAATTTTATTGTCATGTAACTTGCAAACATACAGTAAGCAGTAGCGCAGTATGGCATTTTGCTCGCGTTGTCGTTTCATCTGTAATTCTGTGTTTCCTTCTTTCTTTCTATTTTTGTGTTTCCTTCTAATTTCATTTCAAAGAAAATCTTTTGCTTTCGTCTTCTTCTGTTACAATTATGCACAATTCTCTGTTCTCAAGCAGCTATACAATCCTCTGACAAACCTATATCACGCTATTAACCGCCGTAATAGGCATACATCCTCATGAGCCCCATGCAGCCACAAGCGCTCAAGAGAATATAATGCCTATTGCTAGATGAGATCGGACTATTTATATCCCAGACTGAGAACATCTTCCAAGTTCATATAAACTGAGAGAGTCGATTTTATTTTCTTTCCTTTGTCACACAACCATGACGTCAGTTCTATGTCACGAACCCCTGGTCTATGAAAAGTATCGTGCAGCAGTCGGGTGTTGATTGTACTCTTGTTTATAAATACGATCACGCTGCCTGTATTGTCTTCTCAGTATTCCTGTTTTGATATTGTTGCAGTGTTCGTCTATTTCTTCTCTCCCATTTGTGTCTAATTTCTTCGTGTCACGAAAATATAACCCCAGAAACATTTTAATGACATCAGGTGATCAGGTGTGCACAGATCCGTCTGCGCAGTAAATTAAATGTTACCGCACAGTCTCTGGTACTGTGTGGCCTTCCAGCTAATTTATGTTTGACCCACCGGCATCATGCCGTCAGCAATGTCTGTCCAACAATTTTTTCTCCGCCTTTCTGTCTCGTCTAATTTCCCATTGTCACAAAATATCGGCAGCGCTGTCAACAGAGTGCCACATCAGGTGGAGATAACAGAGTGGTAGAGGTGGTGAACCGTCTTCCCTGCGTCAAAACTTATAAATAATGTATACACTGAGCCCTGGCTCAGGGCTCATTGTATTCATTATTTATAAGTTTTTGACACAGAGAAGTGTTCAGGTGTGTTCTGACAGACACCACCGATAAAATTTCATCTCCGACCTGTCTTCTGCGTTCAGAACTGTAACTGGTGTTCAGAAAATAGTCCCATCCCAAATTTGGAAACGTTGAGCAGGTTGTTTCACAGTTTTCGGAACGCAGAAGACAGGTGAACCACCTAAGTTCAAGGGTGGCGCCGCCCATAGTCAGAACACTACCCTTGATCTGCCATGGTGCATCCATCACCTGTTGCCGTGTGACAGGGCTGAAAGGGTTTAACTCATTCATGGCGCCCCATCCATAGACTGACGCGGAAGTGTCGTATAGCTTTGCGCCGGCAACGCTATACGATACTTTCACAGCTATTAACTCATTCGAGACGTGCCGCCTCCGGATACGCAGCATAAGCCGCATATCCGGAGGCGGTACGTCTCGAATGAGATTGATTGATTGATTGTACATTGCTTAACGTCCCGACAGCAACAAGGCTTTCTCAGGACGTGCCAGCACTGCTTGTGAAAAAAAAAAAAAAACAGAATATTGAATGTATGTCGCCAGCCGGTCAAATACGTTTGAATAAACCTACAACATGGGGCCTAAATAAAGCTAAGACCATTTGGCAACACACATCCAATATCAAGAGCTACAGGCAGTGCAGACAGTAGGAAGAGTTTTAAAAAGGCAAATACAGATGAATGGACCAAGGGTAGACAGAAACACATGCCCCCAGAATAGAAAGGAAAACCCACCCTGTGGGGCTGACCAGGGTGACCCTGGGAACTAAAAAGTACCTAACCCCACCCAAGTCAATGCGGGGCTCTGAAATGAGTTAGCTGCAGATTCAAGAAGTGCTGCATTCAGATACGCGGCTTTATCCTTTCGATGCCGCGTAAATAGTTCGGCTTTATTTTCGAAAGCAACACACGTGTATGGCATAGTTCATGCCGCGCATGCGATCTCGACTGCCTGACTCATGGGCAACCGCCTGGGCAACCAGGCAACCGCACTGAACTGACCAGACAAAGCTGCACACGTATTAACTCATTCAGCCCGATGGCCGTATTTCCCAAATTTTGGAGGCGTCATCTAACGACAATGCACCTGTTGCAGGAGATGGATCGACCATGATAATTCAAGGGCAGTGCCAGATTAGCTTGGCGCCGACAGGCGCCAAGCTAATCTGGCACTACCCTTGAATTATCATGGTCGACCCGGCCATCACCTGCTGTAGTGCGTCAGGGCTGAATGAGTTAAGCATTCTGAACTGAATGAAACGCTTTTGGCATGAGATGGTTAATTGTTTGTCTATAACGTGTCGGGTCATATGAGGAAATGTCTGTGATTTTCGGCCCCACGGCTCTACATCGAAAGGTTAAAGCTCAGATACCAATAAACAATTGTTCTAATTTGCGGAATTGTCTACAGGATCATTTGCGTGTCGGTATATGATTGTGAAACTTACGGGCAAAAACCGTAAGGCACAGACCAGCACACGGCCGCAGATGGTTAGCCTAATTTCCTCTACATTTCTTGTCACGTAACATACGTCACCGCCATTTTCCACACATTAAAAAAACGTCACAGCGGCGGTGCGGAAATAGTTCGATGCCGCGGAATTCCGCGCTGGCTCTCTTCGTGTCAACCTATTTTTTGTATCTCGTTGGACACCTATGGTCTAAAATTCTTATCCGCAGACACATAGCCTACCGCGAGTAGCATCATCTTCTCGGAGTAAAAAGGGCCACGCTGGTTTGGAAATGTTGCTCTTTTGTAATAAACCCTTTCAATGCCAGTGGACGCAGTTTGTGTTTTCAGTTGAAATCATCGTAAATTTCAACGTCAAAGATACCGTCAAAGGAACATGAATACAAAGTGGTTCCATCAAGAGGCATAGATCCTCATGAGCCCCCGCAACTGCGGGGGCTCATGAGGATCTATGCCTCTTGTGTTTTTCTCGGCAGCGAAGGATTTAAATGGCCACTCGGACAAGACCACGACCTGGATGGGAAAAGATTCAGCAAACATTCTTCTCTAGGTCGTTTCTTCTGACGCAACTATTTACGTTATCACCATCTGCCTGACCCACACTGGCCGTCTGTCTCTACCAATGATCAGCGGTAGCCAATCGACTTGAGGGATACAACCAGTGTCCTGTTCGACCCTGAGTAACCAACCAATCAAGTTTCTTCTCAATTCGTCTCCTCCTTGTCACACAAAACAAAACAAAAACAAAACAAGAGAAGGATTTCATCCCAAAGTCTACCGTATTGTTTGGAGCTCAGATGCGTTTATCTTAGGAACAGAGTTGTTGATATTTGTAGGCTTTTAATGCTGATCCATTTCCCTCCTCTCTAAGCCAACCTCTGATCAACACATACGTCAGCGCACACAAATAAAGACGGACACACGGCGCTTCCCGCCATTAGTACGCTCTGTGTGCTCGTGTAGCGACAGGAATCCGGCATCTCCTTCTGCTCTAACCCACCCTCTGATCCACACACACTTGTACACAGAAATAAAGACGGACCCCACACGGCGATTCCCACCATTCGTAAGCTCTGTGGTCTGGCGTAGCATAACTATTCTGAAGAAGAATAATAGCACGAGCAGCGACATGACGTCTCTTCAAGCTTCACGTCATTAGTCCCACGACGCCGTGTCATAGTGACGACTCGATGTTATACGTCACTCATCGCAGTACTAACATTTGACGTATCAGAGGATCAACTTTTGCAATTTTCTTGCTGATTTTCACGCCTAGAGCTTACAGGTCACAAACTGATCTAATCCTACCCCAGGGCCGGGACAAACAGAAGGCTTATGCAAACACTGTTTATGAAAAATCATGTGGGTATTAATGAGAAGATATCTTTTTTCGTAAAAGAAAAATTAAAGTTATGTTAGCTGTTTTACAAATGACTCCTAAAAAGTGCTGCAGAAAATTGTCTGATTTTCACACCTACAGTCAGTCCTCAATGAGCAAAGTGCATCCTAAAAATTAGGGAGGCTGGAGGCCAGCCTGCCAGCAGTGATGGGTGACACTTGTACTGTTGGCCATTCCAACAATAAGTAATTAATTAATACATGTATTTAGGCAGCCAATGAATAGTCCAGATATTAATTTTTATATTCTGGACATTAAAGCTTGAATCAGTACTGACAGAAAACTGGTTCTTGTTGCTGTTCTGTGATAGACCTGCACGGGTTATGCATGTTTTAGGTGAAAAAAAAAACAAAAAAAAAAAACAAAAAAAAAAAAAACGTAGATACAACTTACATCTTTGACCTGTGGGCGCTCAAACCCATTTTCGCAAAATTTGCATGTCCCTCACCAAAAAAAAAAAAAAAAAAAAAACCAACAACAACAACAACAAACAAACACACACAACCATTCGAACGACCAAAACTGGCACTGGCTCACACGAATGTAACATACATATACTTGTGTTGGAGTAAAAACCTTTGAATTCATGTCAGAGAAAATGACATACTGTTATTTATTTATTTATTTATTTATTTATTTACCATTGTCATAATGTGGCTAAAACCGTACGCGCGCAGGTGATCCCAACGACAGAAAATTCAATGTCAGCCAGACTGACACAATAAAAGTTTTGAATTGAATTGAATTGAATTTGTCACTGTCTAAGTGCGCAAAGCAAACTTTGTTCACAGCTGCATTATTACTGAAGTGGCGATCGATTTTTAAACGTGTTCTGTAATCTACCGGCTTCCCGTAGATTACAGCCCGTTTTGAATTAAGCCCGATTGTGAGGCCTGGGCGCCAGATTGCTAAAATGAAGCTGCCTGAGCATTTTCCATATCGTAAAGGCGAGCTTCTATTGAAAATGTTGTTGTGTGAACGCATGATAGTCATTAAGTTCGCGCATCATATCTCGGTGTGATGCGATCTGAATATCATGTCTGAGTGTTGCTTGTTTACGAGGTATGACTAAAAAAAAAAATGTAATGAAATTTGTGCCACATGAAACCTACACCACATTTATTCCCTAGGCACGTTAGTATACATAGCTACGAATCATTAGTGGTTTCTTTCATTCTATTTTTTATTTTATTTTTTTTATTTTTTATCATACGATAAAAGCCCAACTTTCTGTATTTCTGCTCTGATTAATCTACGGGAGACTGAATGTCATTTGTAAAAGTTGCTATTATTCATCCTCTTGTCGTTCAGGTTTCTTTTCCATGAAAACTTTACAGTACAGGTTGAAGAATTTGTTTTGCTTTAGTTAAAAAAAAAAAAAAGACACACACACCAAAAACAAAAATAAAAACAAAACCATGCATTCGATCCTGCGTTTTCTGTGTCTTGCGACAGGTGAATGTTTTATGCATTGACAAATAACAGAAAACCACTAGAGCTTAGGCAGGCTACTGCAGTTTCTGCGAAAGATTATTATTCGTACCATGTGCAGTCTATTACATTTAAAAATTAAAGTAGATGTGTACATCGGTCTGCAGTTGTGGCTAAGAAAACTAAACAGGTTGTTTTGTTTATTTTGAACCGTAGTGTTGACCCCCATATATGTAAGAACAAGCTAAAGGGCTGTGCTAATTTAATTAAGTGTAATTTTGGGGCAGTGCAAAAGTGGAAAATGGAAGAAAAAATTAGTATGGCTGAAAACTTTTGTGTTCTTTGCTGTGGCACAGCAATTCAGTGCTTGCACATGTTTAAAAAGCATATCACATGTAATAAAACGCACACCTGATTACATTAGATAGCCCACACAAAATAAAAATTAATTAAAAATAAAAATAAAAATTCCGAAATTCAGTGCCAAATATACCTGCGTTTGGTATTTTATACACCAAGTATAACACATATAGTTGGCTGCGTGACGAAGGTAACCAGTGCAAAAGTGAGTTTCTAAAGTCTGCTTGAGGCATAGGCGTTCAAAAGTCCTTGCCACCTAAGGGTCGTTATGAGAATATATGCTTATTGCTTGAGATTTTAACTGATTTGTTACTCAAACTGAGGAAGTAGATGCAGACTAACGCTTATAATCCACATTTGCAAGAGGCACAGATCCTCATGAGTCGCCTCTGCCCGCGGGTTCATGAAAATCTACGCCTCTTACTGGTGCCATTCAAGCTGATGTCTCTCAAACCGAGACTAACTGAAAGCAGGTAGGCATACGGCGTAACCTGAAATGGTTGGTTAGTTGGGGTTTAACGTCCACAGCACCGAGGTGATCATGGACGGTCCTGACGGGCGGGTTATGGGGGACAGGGAAATCTATCGCCTATGGAGTACGACCTGAATACTGATCAACTCAGGCGCACTTCAACTGTGCCACTTTGATTTACCAGGACCTTTCAACGGACATGCTATTGAACAAATCCGTTTTTTCCCCCTGGATTGTGAGTCCAGCTACCGGGACCGGGACGGGATTCGAACCCACGACACGGCGATTCCCTTCGCTCTCCTGCTCCGACGTTTAACCGCCTGAGCTAATTCGAACTCAACGTAACCTGAAATTGGTTGGTTGGTTGGTTAGTTCGGGTTTGACGTCCACAGCACCGAGGTGATCATGGACGGCCCTGACGGGCGGGTTATGGGGGACAGGGAAATCTATTGCCTATGGAGTACGACCTGAACACTGATCAACTCAGGCGCACTCCAAATGTGCCACTTTGATTTACCAGGACCTTTCAACGGACATGCTATTGAACAAATCCGTTTTTTCTCCCTGGATTGTGAGTCCAGCTACTGGGGGCCGGGACGGGATTCGAACCCACGACCCGGTAATTCCCTTCGCTCTCCTGCTCCGACGTTTAACCGCCTGAGCTATTTCGGACTCTACGACCTGAAATTGCAAACACAACGCATGTACGAGAAGCTGCCTCCAGAATTTTACTGGTAGCACCGCCAGTACCGCGTGGAATGCATCCCGAAAACTTTATGAGGTGTTGCAGTGGAAGAAGACAGACTAATTTTGAAAAGGCAACACCTAGGCAATTTTGTGGTGCAATTATTTATTCTTTACTTTTAACAAAGGCGTCGCCCAAAGCCAAAAAATGCACTCAATCAGAATAGCTCAAGGGACGTAATTTGTCATTAAATTCTGAGAATGCTCTTGCTACGCTAATGCCATGGAATTCCAGGCTGGTAAGCTTGCATTGCGTCATCAGGACATCAGCTGCCCTTTTTGTGACTGCATCGCCTACTAGTTCTAGAAAGGAGAGGGTTAGTGGGAATGACAGACCTATCATTTTAAGCCAAGATCCAAGATCTGTTTGGGGATATTCATGGACTAGCCTCCCCTCCCGGGGGAAGGACTGGATATTCTCCAGCGGGTTGCGGGGCGCCTGGGCGTAGTCCCTACTACTTTATGTAGTCGGTGTTCAGTGGAAGGCTTAAAATGATAGGTCTGTCATTCCTTCTCTCCCACTAACTCTCTCCTTTCTAGAACTAGTAGGCGATGCAGTCACAAAAAGGGCAGCTGATGTCCTGATGACGCAATGCAAGCTTACCAGCCTGGAATTCCATGGCATTAGCGTAGCAAGAGCATTCTCAGAATTTAATGAAAAATTACGTCCCTTGAGCTATTCTGATTGAATGCATTTTTTGGCTTTGGGCGACCCCTTTGTTAAAAGTATATATATATATATATATATATATATATATATATATATATATATATATATATATATATATATATATATATATATATATATATATATATATATATATATATATATATATATATATATATATATATAGATATAGATATATACATATAAATAATATATTATATATAATATAATTAACACTCAAAAAGTTCCAGAGGTACAATGCTGGTTAACAAACTCATTCAATATCTCCCCTTTTATCTAGCTATATACAAAATATCTAGTAAAAATAAGAAAAATTACGGACTTAATTGTGGATCAACCGGTTTTTGTGAAACGGCCATTTTCTCGCCAATGAGCATCTTAATAAGAAAATCGCAAAAAAGGTCTCGAGATAATTCTTTTAGGGACAATATCCTGAAATTTCAAGCTCGTCTGTCCTCAAACGCGGGCTCTAGTCCGGCTCTGTCACACGCACACGCACACGCACACACACACACACACACACACGCACGCACGCACGCACGCACGCAAGCACACACGCACGCACGCACGCACGCACACACACACACACACACACACACACACACACACACACGTGCGCGCGCGCGGCGCTTTGGCCCCCAAAAGACGTTCTCTAGCAAGGTTTGCGTCGGCTAGACGTGACGTCATTTTTATCTTGTTACTTCTTTGCCAGAATTTCTGTTCCGCACGCCAAAAACGTCCGTCATGTGCATGCTCTGGAATGCGCTCCGACCAGCCCCATTTCAAAGTTTACCATATTTTCAATCTTCTTCTTGGCTTTGACTTCGCGAACGAAGATTCTATAGGGGTTACCCACGACGTCTGCAGGCATGCTCGTGGCTGCGAAGGCCAATCCGGGACAGGCAGGTTCGACCGCAGTGGCTGCAGGCGGAGGTCTGGCCAGGGTTCTGAGTTGCGGCATCTCTGTTTTTTTTTTCTCCTGAGCCGCTTGTCCTTAAGGCTAGCTCTGCGCGAGTCCTCAAAGGAGACGCCTGCCTTGTAAATGGTGGAGCGCCAGATTTTGGCAGGCACTAAGTGACTTCTTGAGACAGTCTTTGTATCTCTTCTTTGGTGCCCCTCTGTCTCTGTGTCCTGTGGCGAGCTCGCCGAACAGGTGATCATGGGTAGGCGATGATCCTCCACCCTGGAGACTGACGTGCCCCGCCCAGCGGAGCTGTGTCCGCAGCAACAAAGCCTCGATGCTCACAGTTTCTGCCTGTTCAAGGACCTCGACGTTGGTGACATAGTCACTCCAGTGAATGCCGAGGATGGTACGCAGGCAGCGCTGGTGGAAGCGTTCGAGGAGTCGTAGTTGGCTGCGGTAGAGGGCCCAGGACTCGGAACCATACAGCAAGGTGGTGAGGACGACAGCTCTGTACACGCTGATCTTGGTGCCTGTTTTCAGCTGTTGATTGTGCCACACCCGCTTGAAAAGTCGCCCGAACGCGCTGTTCGCTTTTGCCAGCCTGCTGCCTAGCTCCTTGTCCAGCTTGGCGTCTGACGTGATGATGCAGCCAAGGTAGGTAAACTGGTGCACTGACTTCAGTTCCGACTCGCCGATGGTCTACCGTATTTTCAATACGGTAGACAAGAATAATAAAATAAAAATACAAATACAAATATACTGTTAGGAGATGGACTGACCCCCCCCCCCCTTCCCCCCCCCCTCCCCCCCCCCCCCCCCCCCCCCCCGCCCGTTGTTTGATATTCTGGCTAACAGTGAAAGTCTTTACACGCACGCGCCTTCTCTCCACAACACACCCCCACACCTCCCCCAAGCCACCCCACCCCCACCCCACCTCACCACCCCCCACCCACCCACCCCGCCTTTACCCGCTTTTCGATATTTTTCGGCCCCTGGAAGCAAGGTCTAGCGTCGTGGAGGCCTTTTGTATCAGGTTGAAGGTCCCAAACAAAAAGTTGGAACCCCCCAGGTAACTGATCCGCCTCTGGGATCTATGCCTCATGCAGACGAGACAGACGTTTCTGTAATGAGACAAATAAGACACAATATCTGTGTCGGTGCGAAAGTGTCCTCCTTTGTGGGCATCTAATCACGCTACAGGCTCAGAAAGCCTACACGAAAACAGTTCCCTGAGCTGACAGCGGTTTAAAAAATATGATCCCACACATCATCGATCCATCGATCAGTCAATAAATCAGTCAGTCAGTCAGTGAATCAATCAATCAATCAATCAATCAATCAATCAATCAATCAGACAACTATATTGTTCCAAATAAATGTTGCCAGGTACAGGAAAATGTGTCTCGCCATCCCAGGTGCAACTCACAATCACTCGCACTCACAAAACAGTTTACAAACAACAAATAGACAATGGCTCGGGACGAGTGAAGCCCGGCGCCAAGGCGTCTCATGGCCGGCACCCGAACGGCCCCAACCCAACCTGAACCTCCCTAACTCAAAGCAGACAAGCCTATCACATTATCTCTTAATAACGTAAACTAATGTTCTTAAACTTTACCTAGGCTAAACTAGTTACACAAATAACAAATACGCATTGAACAACAATAAAAAGAGACGAATCACACTTTCACAGTTGCTACCTGAATGAATGAATATTTTCCTCTTTCTTTAACTCTTTCTACCCCATCACCGAAATCCCCAAATGTTGCCGTTGTTCTCTGAAGACTGCATTGCAGTGCAGGACACAGATCGACCATGATAGTTCAAGGGTGATGCCAGAATAGCTTGGCGCCCTTAGGCGCCAAGCTATTCTGGCATCACCGGCCTTGAACTATCATGGTCGATCTTCATCTTGCTGTGGTGTGTCTGGGGTAGAATGAGTTAACTCATTCAGCCCGACAGCCGTATTTTCCAAATTTTGCACGCGTCATTTAATGACTATGCATCAGTTGCAGGAGATGGATCGACCATGATAATTCAAGGGCAGTGCCAGATTAGCTTGGCGCCGACAGGCGCCAAGCTAATCTGGCACTACCCTTGAATTATCATGGTCGACCCATTTCCTGCTGTAAGGCGTCAGGGCTGAATGGGTTAAAGACTATATACCTGGTCTTCAAACTAAGGGTGTTGTCCGTGTAAAAATGTTATACGCAAACAACGGGATGACAGTCAGTTAAATGTCATGGGTTCATTTGTAAGCCAATCGTTTTGTTCCTTCCTAACCCTCCCAGAAGCAAAACGTCACGGGGCCCATGTTAGCGTCAGCGTGCGCGGGCCAACTTAAGCTTACGTCGGTCTGCCGGACTGACTTTTATCGCAGCAACTTCACACAGAACACACATGTACAGCCGCTACCAGTGAAAAGTCCATTCTCTAGCTCGACGACTAAGACCCGTTCCAAGTGAAAGAGGACCAGATTTCCACGAACCCCATATCAGCCGCAGTGTGGCTTTGATCAGACTAAGTAAAGTCCTCCACGAACCTGATCAGTCCATCAGCAACCAAAGAAGCGACAGGCTTAGCACAGCCTACAGAATCAGTCAACTGATGAAAAAAAGCATAGATTTCCATAAGCCCCCGCAACATGGAATCTTGACAGCGTAGAGCTTAGTCTATATATGCAAACGGTGGGGAGGCTATACGCTTTCTCGTGTGAATAAAACTGAATGTAACCAGTAAGCAAATGCGATCGGGCTGTAGTCGGGCCCACTGCTGCCCGATAGCGACCTTTTGAGTATCATAGTTTCGCCGAAGACTGAGACGAATTTCTGAGCAAAAGAATTTCGTTTGCACGAGACACAGATTCTCATACGCTGCTGCAGTCGCAGGTACTCACCAGAATCCACGAGGCTTGCTAGGGGAAGGTGCCACAGGTCAGTTTCTCTAACGGGAAGAGGTGTCCGGATTTTGTTTCCGCCGAGGGCAAAGTCGCGCAATGCTGGCGTTGTCCCTTCTTCGCAGACTGCCCTCTCTTCACGTCCCTGTCTTGAAAACGTGGTCGGGGCCAAACTCCGCCAGTATTTATGTGCGGGTCTGTGATTTTGGACGTTACGGCTTCAGACCGTAAGGTCCAAAATCACAGCCCAACACACAATTGATTTTAGGCATTCAAAGACTCAGATTCCAAGTTTTCTTTTTTTTCTACAAAAAGAAGACAGTTCCATCGTCACCTACGCTTATTTTTATGAGGACTGACAAGAAAGCTGGTGACATAAAGGAGACGATGACATTTTGACACAGTGTAGAGAGCAGGCTGAATCTGACTCAGCGGTGAGGAAGCATATGTTTAATAATAACATCTTTTTTCCTAATTCTTAAAGCCTTTTGCATTTAATCTTCATAGATACTCAAAATTTCAAGACCAGCACACAACACAAGAATTTATATGACATAGCTCAAAGTACTTTACGACTGACGTCATATTCGTTACGACTGACGTCATATTCGCATTTGAGGCAAACCCTTGCTTGTTCGGTTAACCCACTTCAGCCCTGTTGCACTACAGCAGGAGATGGGTCGACCATGATAATTCAAGGGTAGTGCCAGATCGACCATGATAATTCAAGGGCAGTGCCGGATTAGCTTGGCGCCTGTCGGCGCCAAGCTAATCTGGCACTACCCTTGAATTATCATGGTCGATCCATCTCCTGCAACAGGTGCATAGCCGTTAAATGACACCTCCAAAATTTTGGGAAATACTTGCGCCGGGCTGAATGAGTTAAATTTCGTTGGTAGCGTTTTATTTTCAGTTCACCCCTTCACTGGCGAGAACGTGCGAGCCCGATCCAAGCGCAAGAGACATACAGATCCTCATGGGCCCCCGCATTTGCACTTTGACGGCTAGGCCCACCATATTCCGTCTAAGGACTGGTCACTGCCGCCGAATGCGTGCACACTTGTACCGCCTTGGACTGTCACACACTGTAGACTGCTTGTGTGAAACTGGTTTACAGACCCCTGAGCATGTACTGCAGTCCTTTCCCCTGGTCCGCCAGGACAGCACTGGCCACATGGAGCGACTGAGTGGCGCTGTCAGAGAAACTCTGGGGCTCCATTCTAGACCTACTGCAGACCACGAACTTCATCTCAACAGCCAATCTTGACCTCTGAGGCAGAAACTCGGGAACGCTGAAGAAGGAGAAGACGGCTAGGCACTTTTGACTTTGAACTGATTTGCAATCTGCGTCCACTGGCAGGAAAGGGCGGGTTAACCCTTTGGCTGCTACGCTGCTACTTAGCCAATGCGCAAAAGGCCATTGGGCCGTCGTCGGCCGCCGTTGGCCCGCCCACGGCGGTGCGCGGGCCAGCTGTGGCCGACATCGGGCCGATGGCCTTTGCCCACTGGGCATACGCGTCATTTCCGCCGAGCCGCGGTATCGTCAGTAGCAGTTAAAGGGGTATTTAATATTTTAAACTTAAAGTGACCTACGAGTTTCATTGAAGCGAAATATTGCGCGTCAGTACGGAGGAACAACTGTCAGTACGCGTTTCGTGCAGGCCGGCGGCGGGGTAATTGTGCTCACTGGTGATCGATTGACGGAGGGACTGAGACGGAAGGACTTGGCAATGTTCTCCGCCCACACACATATCCCCATAACTCTACGCCCGATTTTCTCTCTCTCTCTCTCTCTCTCTCTCTCTCTCTCTCTCTCTCTCTCTCTCTCTCTCTCTCTCTCTCTCTCTCTCTCTCTCTCTCTCTCTCTCTCTCTCTCTTAGTCCATAAGCCAGTCCTAGCTAACGTGCACCCCTCCCCCACCCTCCAGTACTCAATAAGATGGGTTTCAAAGTGTACCTTAGTATGTATGGAGATGTTTAAGCCATGTTCCCCTAAAATCCTTAGAAACATACCAGAGATATAACCGATGGCGCAAGGGTACCCCCATTCACGCTTTTTGCGGATGCTAAAATGAGCTTGAGAAACAGTTTCCTCTAAAGAAATCAGATTTCATTCCAGAAGCCCAAATCAGGCAATATTATGTTAAGGCACACCTATGCATCCTCTGCAAAAGAACAGAATGAAAAAAAATTGAATCTCTGGCTCACAGTGAAGTTATTTGTGCACCCAGTAACGGTCATTTCTGCGAAATCGAAAAAACAAAGACAAAAATAATGTGCCAGATGCCTTCAGGCATTTTTTATAGCACTGGCAAGCAATGTTCAGATTTATATCATTACACAGGATGTCACAATTATTATAAACTTGACTAGGTGATTCTGTGATTACTGTGAGTGCCACAGTGGTTGATTTTGTATCCTTACCCCCAAGTTGTAAAAATACACAAAATTAATTAGAAAAAAATACTAAAGTTGTTCCATTTCATTTTGACCTCTCTTTACCCATTAAGTTTCAATAATGTGAGCTTAAAGAGCAAGAAAATAAGGAAAGTCAGCATCCTTTACGGTACATTCGAGGTGAATGATAGCTTTTTCCCATTTAAAATTGCCGAATTGGGAACCGTACGTTGTTTCCGATGCCCTCAGAAATTTGTATACAACTGATAGGTCTTTTTTAAGGTTTTATTGGTTAGGATAGAGTACCACAGTTACTCCCAACCTGATTTTATGATGCTGTGATGCATTTCGGGGCCACAGTGGCTAAATCTGCTGCCCTACCCCCATTTTACCCGTACGCAAAGGAACGCAAAATGATCATAACAATTGCTTATGTCATTCATACTCCTCTGTTTAAATATTTTTGTTGCCAGTTTTCTTAACAAAGTATGCATATTAAGCATAAAATTTGTGATCATTTCATTAATTTCAATGTGACCCATCAATTTAATTGTAACTATACTGACTTCCATTAAAAATGCGAAAAGTGTCTGTAAGTGTACCCGCAAACAAAGAGCCACCCAGACAGCAAAACAAGAACATTTTATTTGTTGCTTACTTCAGATGTTCAGCCTACTGTCTGAGCTACCTTCACACAAAAATTGGATGAGTTATCGCCCATGGCTACCTTGGAGAACACAGGGTTTCATTAGTGGTGAAAATAAGCAAAACTGGACACACTCTGTGAAGCAAGTTTCCTGTGATATGTTTTAACACACAAGTTGTGTGGATTGCTTATAATGTTATTAACTGCCTCGAATGAAATTTGACTCGAAAAATTCATCAGAGAACCAGAACTTCCAGTGCACATCATTTTCTTAATAAATCTTATTTGATTTAATGTGAATTACTTTCAAACCATTTTTTATGTTCCAGTGACTGACACAGAGATAAAGAACACACCCATATCCATTTGATCAGGTAAATATGGCTGCTAACCTAAAAATAAAGAACTTTTTGATTTTTATGTTTGTAGGTCATGTTGATTATTTAGGTGCCTATGACAAACGAAATGTAGGTCAAGACCAAACAACCCTAATTTTCATGCACACGGACCCTAGTAACACTGCACATTGGTTGGCTTTCAGCTGTGTCCTGTGCAGATGCTCCCCATTCACAATATCCTGTGATGGTAGTGTCACTGATGACGTCATAATCATCGATGTGCGAGTTTTAAGACTAAACATTCTATTTGCACACGACACACCACACTCTTCATAACATTTTCTAATAAATGACGTCAAATATCTGGGTGTGAAGATTGATTCGACGCTCTCCATGCATGATCATATCAGTAGCGTCTGCCGAGCTGGTTTTCTTGAGCTGCGCAGAATTTCTTCCCTCAGACCGTATCTCACAGAAAGTGCGGCGTCAAGACTTGTAAATGCATTCATTACGTCCAGGCTCGATTATTGCAATTCTGTACTGGCAGGTTTACCGGCAGATCAGATTTCACGCTTGCAGATGATTCAAAACAATGCGGCACGTCACATCTTGAAGAAACGAAAGAGAGACCACGTTACGCCTCTACTGAAGCAGCTGCACTGGTTGCCCGTAAAATTCCGCTGCCAGTACAAAATTGCAATTTTTGCCTATCGGCATTTTGACGGATCTCTCCCGCCGTACCTTTCTGCCAAGCTGTCTGTTTATCAGCCATCACGCACCCTCCGTTCCTCTAGTGTAAAACTTTTAAAAATCCCAAAGCTTAACATGAAAACTGTCGGGGAGCGTCGGGGAAAACTGTCGGGGAAAAGTGTGTGGAACTCTCTGCCAACTGAGCGGAATCTGCCCACATTGTCACAGTTCAAAGCTCACTTAAAGACTTTTTTTTTCTGTGGGGCATTTAACACTTAGCTCATCTTTAGCTAACTGCTGGCTGCCTTTTATTCTGATCCTAGAGGAAGTGAACGTATAGTGTTGGGAAGAGATGGGGTGGTTTAAAGTAGTGTATAATCGTGCGTGTGTCTGAGAGAGAGGGTGTGCTGTTGTGCATGCGCAGTGAGTCCAGTGTTTTCCTGGAGAACAGCGCTTTACAAGAACTATGCATTATTATTATTATTATTAAATAACCCGGATTAAAGCATATTTAGGAAGAAATGCGCTATGGTGAAAAAATTGAGTTTCTTTTGTTGATTAATATATTTTTAACTGGCTGTCTTTTAGGTATATTTTACCTAGCGTAAGGCGGGTCTAGTAAGGTCTCCCCTTTTTTTTTCATTTATTTTCATCTAGAAATCTGTAAAGATGAATATGCGTAATAAAGTTTCATGGTTCCTGACAGGCCAAAACAATGTTATCAAAATACTTAGTTTCCACATGTCCACCACGAGATCACCACTTCCACCCCTATGTTTGGCCTTCTTCTTTTGCAATGTCCAATTACTTGACGGCCGTCTTTAAATCTTATATTGTTCTGGCTGCCAATAAGTGAGCTGTCAAGAGCTCGGCACTCGGCAGCATGTTTTCAAAGTTTGGTGTACAGGGGCGTGTTTGTTGGTCAGAACTGCCAGCGGACCGCTTCTCTGTATGGACAGGTCTGAAGAGTGTGCCAAGGAGACTGATTTTCTACGCCACATTCGCATAGGGCTGTTTCCGCATGACCCAGTCTCACTAGGTGCGCCCAGAGTGATCAGTGCGTAGATGAAAGATGGTGGCCTGGCTCTCCCTGTTCAGCTTGTTGATGTCGTCTGCCCACGGGCTGCAGCCGCCGTTCTGCTGTTGCCAATCACTTTGTTGCTTTAGTGGCTTGGTTTCTTTACAGTAGGTTGTGATCTTGAGGTAGTCTAGCGCCTGCTTTGGCCAGGCTGTCAGCCTCTCCATTCCACTGAAATCCACTGCAGCACTATTTTGTGGACAGGGCATCCAGTCTATCTTGAAGCTTCCTGGTGAGGAGATCAGTGGATCAAGCTGCAGCCTTACCCTAGCTAGTGCTCTGCTGTCGCCAGCTGGTAAGGAGAGTGAGGTAGTAGTGCGGTCTGAACAACAGATCTATGTACACGCCACTTCCTTCATTTCGCATGGCGTCTTGTGCGGACCCGCCTGTGTAGATGTGAGCACAGCTGCTGTGAGGGTAGTTGTATAATCTCCAGCGAGACGGCTTTGTTCAGTGCCACGACCTTTGGCAAAGAGTCCTGAAACATCGTTTATGTTGTCTAGAAGGATTTTTCGAGATGTTCAGGTATCTTTGGGCTTGGTTCCAAGACGTCAGTTTTAGCGCTTTGCAGAACCTTCAGTTGGCGGTTCAGACTTGGTCTTCTCCTGTAGTCTCCAGTGCTGTCGGTGTTTAGTAAGTCTCTTCATCGTGTATGCTGTTCTGCGTTCCAGTGGCTCCAATGTCCTCCATTTCCTAAATCAGGGTGCTCCAGATGGCTCTAAGAATGTCACTGCATCATGAGAATGACCCATGTTCTGCATCTTGTCAAGCCTGGCATTTTTGGTTTTGCAGGCAGTGTTTCATGTTGTCGATGTATCTTGGTACCGCACTACTGGTCTGACCGAGCTGGTGTTTGCTTGCGCCAGTATGCTGTACTTTGCGCCAATGTGGTCCCCACCAGTTTCTTCATCAGAGACTTTTTTTTTGCAGCTCTAGTTTCCATGGTTTCGATGTGAGTCCTCCACGTGAATCCAGTAATTTATTTGTTGCCAGTAAAGTTGACCTGTCTGTCTTTGGTACTGAAAGGTCTCCAGTTTCAAGGTGACCTCTTCCATCTGATTGAAAGAGATGGTCTAGCTCAGTTTGAGTGGCCATCTTTCAGTCCAGCTGCTGACTCCATTGGCAGCATCTTCTGGATTTTGGAGGATGCTATTTCTTTATGTTCTGCTGCGCTCCACACTGCAAAGTCATCCGCATGAAGGATGTTCGAGACGAACCTTGGTACTGCTGTACTGATGTCATTAATGTAGACCAAGAACAGCATCAGACACACATCTCCCTGAGGTACAACTTCCCCGAGTTTGACAAGACTGCTGAATGTGCAAACGGTAGAAACTTCAGTGGCAGCCCCGGTTAAACATGCCTTAACTAAAAAGAATTACAATTAAATTGACTGGTCACATTGAAATTGATGAAATGATAACAAATTTGTATGCTCAATATGCATACTTTGTTAAGAAACCTGGCAACAAAAATATTTAAACAGAGGAGTGTGACATAAGCTATTGTTATGATCATTTTGCGTTCCTTTGCATACTGGTAAAATGGAGGTAGAGCAGCGGATTTAGCCACAGTGGCCCCTAAATGCATCACAGCATTATAAAACCAGATTGGGAGTAACTGTGGTGCTCTATCCTAACCAATAAAACCTAAAAAAAACGACCTATCAGTTGTATAAAAAATTTCTGAGGGCATCGGAAACAACGTACGTTTCCCAATTCGGCAATTTTAAATGAAAAAAAGCTATCATTCACCACAAACGTACCGTAAAGGATGCCGACTTTCCTTATTTTCTTGCACTTTTTGCTCACATTATTGAAACTTGATGGGTAAAGAGAGGTCAAAATGAAATGGAATAAATTTAGTATTTTTTTCTAATTAATTTTGTGTATTTTTACAACTTGGGGGTAGGGATACAAAATCAACCACTGTGGCACTCACAGTAATCACAGCATCACCTAGTCAAGTATATAATAATTGTGGCATCCTGTTGTGTTGATGTAAGCCTGAAAATTGCCTGCCAGTGCTATAGAAAATGTCTGAAGGCATCTGACACTTTTTTTGGGTCTTTTTTTGTGATTTCGCAGAAATGACCGTTTACTGGGTGCACAAATATCTTCACTGTGAGTTAGAGATCCAATATTTTTTCATTTTGTTTTTTGTAGAGAATGCAGAAGGTGTGCCTTAATATAATATTGCCTGATTTGGGCTTCTGGAATGAATTTTGATTTCTTTAGAGGAAACTGTTTCTCAAGCTCATTTTAGCATCCGTGAAGAGCGTGAATTGGGGTATCCTTGTGCCATCGGCTATATCTCTGGTGTGTTCCAAAGGATTTTAGGGGAACATGGCTTAAACATCTCAGGATATACTAAGGAACACTTTGAAACCCATCTTATTGAGTACTGGAGAAGGGGCGGGGGGTGCACAGTAGATCGGCCTTGCTCATGGACTATCCGTCCCACGGCGACCATCCTTTCCATCACCCCATCCAGTTCCATTACCACTGAGGAGACGCACAGATTCTCACGAGTCCCTACTATACGTGCTGGTCTGTGATGTTGGACCTCACGGCTCGGCCGTAAGGTCTAAAATCACAAATCAGCACACATTTTTGGATTTTTCTTTCACCCCTTCACTGCAAGTGAACGCAATTTTGTGTTTTTGAAATCAAGTGTAAATTCAACAGCTCAGATCCCCAGCCGTTAAAGGAACGTGGATACAAAGTGGTTTCAGCAAGAGGCATAGATCTTCATGAGCCCCCTCAACTGCGGGGGCTCATGAGGATCTATACCTCTTGCAACTGGGCGGCGATGCCGCTCCCTGATTTTTTTTCTCGGCAGTGAAGGGCTTAACGTGATAGAAAACAGTCCTCCTGAGTGAACGGGTGATCATCGATACTCATGCATGATCAGTTTTCAGTTTATCATCGTTAACCGGAGCCATCGCTTTCGCACTACGCCTGTTTATTTATTTGTTTGTTTGCTTATCTATCTATCTATCTGTCTGTCTGTCTGTCTGTCTGTCTGCCTATCTGTCTGCCTATCTGTCTGCCTATCTATCTGTCTGCCTATCTACCTGTCTGCCTATCTATCTATCTGCCTATCTATCTATCTACCTACCTATCTATCTGCCTATCTATCTATCTGCCTACCTATCTATCTGCCTACCTATCTAGCCTATCTGCCTACCTATCTATCTGCCTACCTATCTATCTGCCTGCCTATCTATCTGCCTGCCTATCTATCTGCCTGCCTGCCTATCTGCCTGCCTATCTGCCTGCCTATCTGCCTGCCTATCTGCCTGCCTGCCTATCTGCCTGCCTATCTGCCTACCTACCTGCCTACCTACCTGCCTACCTACCTGCCTACCTATCTATCATCCTATCTATCTACCTATCTATCATCCCATCCCATCCCATCCCATTCCACCCACCCATCCATCCATCCATCCATCCATCCACCCATCCATCCACCCATCCATCCATCCATCCATCCATCCATCCATCCATCCACCCACCCATCCACCCATCCATCCATCCATCCATCCATCCATCCATCCATCTATCCACCCATCCATCCATCTATCCATCCATCCATCCACCCATCCATCCATCCATCCATCCATCCACCCATCCATCCATCTATCCACCCATCCATCCATCCTTCCTCGCTACTTAACGGATCTCATTAGTCCCGCTAGCACACCGTACAAGACAACGAGGAACAATCTGTACGTACGTACATAGGCCACGCCTCGACACATTTAAAACGAGCCTATCTTACTCGTGAGCCCGATACTGTGGAACTCATTACCAGCAGATATTGCTGCCGCCCCATCAATGTCTACATTCAGGACCCGTCTACCAAAGCACCTAAATAAGTTATGAGCACCTGACGTTATGTTCTTACGGTCACAAACTCGCAGTCAACTATCGCCCTGACTGTGATAAGCCCACTGTACCATAACCTGTTTTCTTCTCAAAATCTGGACTCTTGATTTGCCTTTACTGACAGTAAGAACAGCGGTGTCAGTTTGTGCATACGCCCGCGAGCGTGTGCGTATATTATGGGTTGAATGAGTGGATGTGTAGCCCGATTTTTTTTTTTGTTTTTTTGTTCTTTTTTTTTTTTTGTATCTCATATGATTTTTGTGTGTTTGTTTCTAGTACTATTGATTTGATACATATGTACATTTATATGAATATGTAACTGTAGTCTTATATCTTGTTCATAATTATGTGTATCTTTACACGGTGAGCAGGCAAGTCATGTGGCAGATCCTGGAGCGACTAGGCTGTCCCCCAAAGTTCCTCAGCATGATCGTCCAGCTCCACGAGGACCAGCAAGGCCAGGTCAGACTCAACAGTGACCTCTCAGAACCATTCCTATTCTCAACGGCGTGAAGCAGGGCTGCGTGCTGGCACCGACCCTCTTCACCATCTTCTTTAGCATGATGTTGAAGCAGGCCACAGTGGACCTCGACGATGACGACGCAGTGTACATCAGGTATCGTCTCGATGGCAGCCTGTTTAACCTCAGACGACTGCAGGCCCACGCCAAAACCCTAGACCGACTGATTCGTGAGCTGCTCTTTGCTGATGACGCTGCCCTCGTTGCACACACAGAGAGAGCCTTGCAGCGCATCACGTCCTGCTTCGCAGATGCTGCCCAGCTCTGGTATTGAGGTCAGCCTGAAAAAGACAGAAATCCTTCATCAGCCGGCACCCAAGGAAGAGCATCGCCCTCCCCACATCACCATCGGAGAGTCCGAACTGAAGTCCGTACATCAGTTTACCTACCTTGGCTGCATCATCACGTCAGACGCCAAGCTGGACAAGGAGCTGGACAACAGGCTGGCAAAAGCAAACGGTGCTTTCGGGCGACTGTTCAAGAGGGTGGGGCACAATCAACAGCTGAAAAAAGGCACCAAGATCAGCGTGTACAGAGCTGTCGTCCTCACCACCCTGCTGTACGGTTCCGAGTCCTGGGCCCTCTACCGCAGCCAACTACGACTCTTCGAACGCTTCCACCAGCGCTGCCTGCGTACCATCCTCAGCATTCACTGGAGTGACTATATCACCAACGTCGAGGTCCTTGAACAGGTGGAAACTGTGAGCATCTAGGCTTTGCTGCAGCGTACAGAGCTTCACTGGGCGGGGCACGTCTCCAGGATGGAGGATCATCGCCTACCCAAGATCACTCTGTTCGGCGAGCTCGCCACTGGACACCGAGACAGAGGGGCACCAAAGAAGAGATACAAAGACGGTCTCAAGAAGTCACTTAGTGCCTGCCAAATCGACCACCGTCAGTGGTCTTCGCTTGCTGCGGACCGTGACACCTGGCGCTCCACCATTTACAGGGCAACCGTCCCCTTTGAGGACTCTCGCAGAGCTAACCTTAAGGACAAGCGCCTCAGGAGAAAAAACAGAGTTGTCGTAACTCAGAACCCTGACCAGACCTTCCCCTGCAGCCACTGCGGTCGAACCTGCCTGTCCCGGATTGGCCTCCTCAGCCACGAAAATGCCTGCAGACGACGTGGGCAAGTCCTATAGAATCTTCGTTCGCGAAGTCAAGCCAAGAGAGAGAATTATGTGTATCTTTATGTACTGTTAGGCCATTGACCTGTGGGTATACGTGTACGTGAGAGAATGAGGTGTGTTTGTGTGTTTTATTTGTTGTAGTGTGTAGCAAGGACAAGATTGAAAATAGGTCTGAGACCTAAACTTTCATCCTTGTAAAATAAAGTTTCATTTCATTTCATTTTAATCTATATAATCTATCCGTCTGACTATCTATGGGGAGGGAGAGAGAGAGAGAGAGAGAGAGAGAGAGAGAGAGAGAGAGAGAGAGAGAGAGAGAGAGAGAGAGAGAGAGAGAGAGAGAGAGAGAGAGAGAGAGAGAGAGAGAGAGAGAGAGAGAGAGAGAGAATCAATGAATCAATGAATCAATGAATCAATGAAACTTTATTTTACAACGGTTTAGGCATTGACATCGTCATCGACACAGCCATTTTACAAACCTGCCGTTGCTAACAACTACAAGACTAACTACAAATATACATACATATAAGTAAACATAATACTTGCAAAGCGATGACAACACTATTCACATAGACAGACATACTCATAGACTCACAGACACCCCCCACCCCACCCACCCCCCTTCACACATAGACAGAGCTAAGTAGTCCAAATGATAATTGAAAAGGATAACAGACTTAATTGGGAATAAATTGGACCCAGCATAAAAAGAAACATATAATACAAGTGGTTGAGTCATCCCTACGAGTGATCCACAAAATATTTGAAGAGACCCTTTTTAAAACAGGCTAGCGAGGAGGCGGATTTTACATGGTCTGGAAGGGCATTCCAGATAAGTGCCCCTGAGAAGGATAAGCTAGTTTTATATAGATCGATCCTTGGTTTTGGGACTATGAAAAGCTTTCTGATGTTTCCAAGCTTGGACTCAGACTTACGGAACAAAGTGGAGATGTACTCAGGTGTTTTGCGTTTCCACACTTTGAACATAAAGATTGCTTTGTTATATTTAAAATGATCTTGAAGTGGCAGGAGACCTGCTTTTGAGAGCTTTTCTTCAGTGCTAAGGTGTTGATCAGGGCAGATTATTTTGGCCGCTCGTCTGTGTAGGGAATTGAGTCTCTTTAAATGGACCTCACTACACCCATCCCATACCGATGACGCGTAATCGATATAAGAACGTATGTGAGCGTTATAAAATAGTTTACGGGTATCTGAATCAGTATAATATTTCAGTTTTGATAACATAAAGAGATTTTTGGCTACTATTTTGCATAAGGCGTCTGTATGAGCTTGCCATTTTAGCTGACTGTCGATTTTAATCCCCAGTACTCGATGTTCATTTACCTGTTCTACCTGACTACCTTTAAGTGAAAGGTTAAGTAAAAGAGGCATTATCTGCTGTTTTTGGCGCGTGGCGACTACCATCGATTTCGTTTTGGCTGGATGAACAACCATAGAATTGTTTATACACCAAGCTGATACTTCATGAAGACTTTGTTGTAGGTTGTCGGAAATTACCTGTATATCTTTACTAGTAGGATGAACTGAGGTGTCGTCAGCAAAAAGGTCGCATTGTACATCTTGGCAAGTAATATGTAGAGGCAAATCATTGATAAATAAGCAAAACAGTAGAGGGCCCAGTACAGACCCTTGGGGCACACCGAAGCTTACATCTTTGAGAGAGGAGTATGAGCCATGAACAAGAACCTTTTGTTTTCTTTTAGTAAGGTAAGATGTGAAAAAAGCAACTGCGTCTCCGTTATTGAGGTATGTGTGAAGCTTAGCAGTCAGAATAGTATGGTTAATCAGATCAAAAGCATTCTTAAAATCCAGATAGACTACTCCTGTTAACTGTGACTTATTCATACCCTTGAGCCATGTGTCAACAAGGCGTGTAAGTGCTGTGTGGCATGAATGCTGCGGACGAAATCCGGATTGGAAAGGGTGGAAGAGCTTACGGTTTTCTAGGTAAGCAAGCAGGTGTTTATGAACGTGCCTTTCCAGTGGTTTGGACAAAACAGATAATAAAGAAATAGGCCGATAATTATTAGGATCAGAACGATCTTTTGTTTTTGGAAGTGGAATTACTTTGGCATATTTAAGTTCGTTAGGAAAAGTGTTATGCTGGATACAGAGATTATAAATATAAGTTAAGGATTCTACAATGTATGGGAGAGACAGTTTAAGTATTTTCGGGCTGATGTCATCAGGCCCCGAGGACTTTTTATTTGGAAGGTTACTTATAAGTAAACCCACTTCATGAACAGCTAACATAGGGATGTTGAAGGGGGCTGTGCCCATTGTTCTTTGTTGACAAAACTCAGACAGCAAATTTGAACGGTGATAAGTGTTATCCTGGCTTGGCGATATTAGAGATTTGGCAATCGAAAGAAAATGGTCATTGAATGTATCAGCAGTAAGATTAGTGGGAATGGTAGTTGCGGTACTTGGAGACCCCCTAGTAAGTGTGTTTAGAAGGCGCCATATAGTAGAGGTATCTTTGCTGTCTTTAACAGTGTCACGAACTAACTTTTTTCTTGCCTCTCTGATCATGTATTTAACACGGTTACGCTGTTGCTTATATTCAGTGAACATTTTATTGCTACGTAGATCGTTTCTAAGCGCCATCGCCTGCATGATTTCCGGAGTAAGCCAGGGAGGAAGAGTGTTAGATTTTACCCTCCTCTCGCGTAGAGGAGCATGTTTATTAAGTACATTTAGGAAAAGAGAGTACCAAATACTGAGGGCGGTATTAGGATCATAGGACAGGAGCACGTCATTAAAAGGAGTATTTTCTAGATCAAATAGAAATTCGTCTTTCCTGAAGTGTTTGAAAAAGAGCATTGATTGTACTTGTTGCTGTCGGGACGTTAAGCAATGTACAATCAATCATCAGCAAAGAGCAGCTCACGAATCAGTCGGTCTAGGGTTTTGGTGTGGGCCTGCAGTCGTCTGAGGTTGAACAGGCTGCCATCGAGACGATACCTGATGTACACTGCGTCGTCATCGTCGAGGTCCACTGTGGCCTGCTTCAACATCATGCTAAAGAAGATGGTGAAGAGGGTCGGTGCCAGACGCAGCCCTGCTTCACGCCGTTGAGAATGGGGAATGGTTCTGAGAGGTCACTGTTGAGTCTGACCTGGCCTTGCTGGTCCTCGTGGAGCTGGACGATCATGCTGAGGAACTTTGGGGGATAGCCTAGTCGCTCCAGGATCTGCCACATGCCTTGCCTGCTCACCGTGTCGAACGCTTTTGTTAGGTCGACAAACGTTACGTACAGCCCTTTGTTCTGCTCGTGGCACTTCTCCTGAAGCTGTCTCAGCACAAAGACCATGTCGGTGGTACTCCTGTTGGCTCTGAAGCCACACTGGCCCTCTGGGAGGTGGTCTTCAGCGATGGCAGGTACCAGCCGATTCAGGAGCAGCCTTGCGAGAATTTTCCCAGCAATGGACAGCAGAGTAATTCCACGATAATTAGAGCAGGCAGACTTCTCTCCTTTGTTCTTGTACAGGGTGATGATGACTGCATCACGGAGATCCTTTGGTAGTGTTCCTTTCTCCCAGCAGCAGAGAAAGAGGTCATGGAGCTTGTTGTGCAGTGCTGGGCCTCCATGTTTCCAGATCTCTGGCGGGATTCCGTCAATGCCTGCTGCTTTGCCACTCTTGAGCTGGTGGATGGCTGCGAGGGTCTCTTCATTTTGCATGAAGATGAGGATGAGGGTGATTATATGATGATGCCATGGTGGTCCATGTGGTTGGGGACTGCGTGACAGGGCCGCATTCCACGCTTCCTGTCATAAATATCCTGGTACCATATAAATCTAATAAAACGTTGATTTACTGTGGAAAAAGGGTTAGTTAGTTAGTTAGTTATTTGGGTTTAACGCCGAGCAGGCGACTAAGGCCATCTCACGGCGGATGTGGAAAAAGGGAGATGATGAGGTCATAAGCAGGAAACACAAGATGCACCGTCAATACGTGTACATGTTATTGCCTATTCGTGGATTTTTTTAATAATTTTTTTTTTTTTTTTTAAATACAGGAGGCTTATTTCAGACATAAAAAAGAACATCAAATTACCACAAGTGTTTGAACTTTTCATCTGCCGGTGTAACTCAGGGACGCAAGAGAACGCTTAAACCCTCTTACGCCATTAACCTCTTCGCTGCCGGGAAATAGCGAACACAATCCAACTGCAAGAGACATAGATCCTCATGAGCCCCCGCAGTTGCGGGGGCTCATGAGGATCTATGCCTCTTGCTGACATCACGTTGTAGGATCCACGTTCCTGGGACGTCTCGAGGCCCTTTGGCTTCGAGTTAACGAAGATTTCAGAAACATAACCCCGCGTCCACTGGCAGGGAAGGCGTTAAGCGCGGCCACGAGTACGTCATTGCAGATGTTAATGTTGCTGCGCTGTACCAATGGCCACGGACGGGATCGGTTTAACCCGTTCGGTGCCATTCGACGCACGCTGTGTTTCTGCAATCTTCTTCGTCCGCATTCAACATGAAGAAAGCGGCCTAGCCGTCGCAGGGACAAGGACTCGGGAGGGGTTACCAGCAAGAGGCATAGACCCCGCACGAGCTCCCGCAACTGCGGGGGGGGGGGGGGGGGGGGGGGGGGGGGGGGGCTCATGGGTATCTATACCTCTTGCAGTTGGGTGGTGTTCAGATTTCTCGGCACTGAACGTGTTAACCTCCGAGTGCTAGTGGCGATGCCTCTGGTTGCAAGCAGGAAGTAATCCGAACTGGGCTTTAGATAATGTTAACGTATCTTAACTCATTCAGCCCTGACGCCCTACAGCAGGAGATGGCCGGTCGGCCATGATAATTCAAGGGTAGTGCCAGATTAGCATGGCGCCTGTCGGCGCCAAGCTAATCTGGCACTGCCCTTGAATTATCATGGTCGATTCATCTCCTGCAACAGGTGCATAGTCGTTAGATGACGCCTCCAATATTTGGGAAATACGTGCGTCCGGGCTGAACGAGTGAATGTATGTACAAGTCGAATTATAACGGACTCCTACAGAGCAAAACAAATCTGGGTGGATATCTTGACAACAGATTGATTTTGAGCAAATAAATTTGCATTAAAAAATACATATATATATTCGAAAGACCGACGGATTTGTAGAGAATCGAGCACATGTGCTGCGTCATTTTTTTTTTTTTTTTTAAAGCATGAAATCCGGCCATTTCATGTGGTTGGGTTATTCTTAGCAAAAGTCTTTCATTTTACATTCATTCCATAATTTAGTCCAGCATTATTGTAAGACATACCGAGTATGTTATAAAGGAGATACTGCGAACTATTAACCCTTTCCCAGTGAGCAAAGGTCCTCGGGCCCAAAACAGCCACAGTAGGCTGCGCAAGCACACTGGGGCCGTCGTGGGCCCGAAGACGTTTTGCTATTGGGGGTTATCACCTAAAATAGGTCACTTTCAAGCTTATTCTTTGCCTGAAAACTTTAATTATAAGAAAATGTTGCAGTTGCAAATCGTGTTGCACAGCTCATTTCTTACAGTGCATGTCAAACTTTATTGAAACAAGGACAATAAAGACCTCAAGAACAAAACATTGAAAATAGATATCTACATATCGCAAGTGTGCATAAATAATCTAACCAGAACATCTGTAGTCTCTCATCTCATTACACACCCCGCTTCATTTATTCATCTTTCACACAAACAAAAGTCTCTCATCTCATTACACACCCCGCTTCATTTATTCATCTTTCACACAAACAAATGATCGACAAAAAACAAAAAAAAAAAACGCTTCTAAATTTATTAGAAATCACTGCCTTGCCAAAGAGGCTACATGTATAAGATAATCCATCTGGGTTAACCGTGCAGTAAGACTGAAGAAGTCATTTCCTGTATACATTAAATTTTCCAGTAACAATGTAATTGTATATTGCAAATTCATCTTGAAAAATATCTATTGCATTCAGAAGGTAGAATGAAAAACATATGTACATCATTCATGAGTTCAACGCCTATGGCAATGTTGCATGAATTAACTCATTCAAGGCACCCCACACTGATAGCTGATGAGAAGACGTATAGCGTTGCCACTGGCAATTCTTTATGACAATTTTGCAGCTATAGATGCAGGGCGCCCTGAAACAGTTAAGCACATATGTGACCCTCTCTCACGAAACCAGTCTTAACTCGCAGGGAACCAATCAGCACTATACGCAATAATATGTGGTGGGGGTCAATCTGGGTCATTTTCACTTTTTTGCAGAAATGTATTCTACAAACACCAAAGTATCATATGGTTAAAATCTTTATCATTAAAAATGCCATTAAATAGGTTAAAAATGATTTTAAAAGTCTGCCCTTGGCCCCAATTATACTGCACACAGAAACTTCAAAGGCTGTTTTCTCAAAATGGCCGCCGTAGGCTTTAACAACTTCATATACTAACAACTTCTACAATTTTTGCACTACAGCATACAGTCATATATCACAGTAATCAGCAAACACTGTAGTTTTCAGAAATGAATATATGTCAAAACATCCAAAATGCGAGTTAAGACTGATTTTGTGAGAGAGGGTCACATATTAACTCTATAGTGGTGACAAAATGTCACCCTGGTTCCTACGGGAATTAACACATTACATACTGAGGTTGATTTTTTTTCTTCAGATCAGTGAGTTGTCTTATGAAGGCTGCAGTTCAGTTAACAGATCGACCATGATAGTTCAAGGGTAGTGCCAGGACAGCTTGGCGCCTCAGTGTGCCAAGCTGTCCTGGCACACCCTTGACCTATCATGGCCAAATTTACCTCACTAGCCTACAAACAGTGTCATTAACCCCACTGTGCATGCAACCGCTGGTACTGCTTACACGTAGTACGTGTGGCTGCATGTACAGTGTACCAAGGCGTAAACACTAAAAGTCAAGAATTCTTGTTCCATTAGGTGTGCCTGAGTCGACAGCAAAATTAACCCATTCAGCCCCGAAGCACTAAAGCAGGAGATGGATCGACCATGATAATTCAGGGTAGTGCCAGATTTGTTCAGCGCCAACAGGCGCCAAGCTAATCTGGCACTACCCTTGAATTATCATGGTCGATCCATCTATTGCGACAGGTGCATAGTCGTTAGACGACGCCTCCAAAATTTGGGAAATGCTTGTGTGAGGTTAAATGAGTTAATGCAGTAAGAACTTCGACATCTGTGGTTAAACTAGTGTTCTTCATGTATACAATATTAAGTTCTAGATTACATACATACATTAAGTACCAGGTTACAATGCACATGACTGCTCCATACACGCCTCTACGACCAATGTGTTGATACACATGGTCTTAAGCTAGCATCAACTGACAGAAAACGCAGAAGTTATCTAAATCAAGGAACAGGAACAATCATGAATTTCTGTAATACAGATCAGTCTCAATTACTGCGCACCAGTATGTAAACCAGTTGGAACGCAGACAGGCCTCTGGCCATGAAGTCGAAGTGTGTATCTGGTGAATGAAAGGTGCAGGCCAACCAAGGCTCATGTCAGCCGAAGCTCACTTTCCCTACTGGCGTTTTTTTTCTTCTCACACGCCCATGTATAGTCAACACCGCATTAACCCATTTAACCCCACAAGCGGCTTTGCCAGATATTGGATGTCACCTAACAACTATGTACCTGTTGCAGGAGATGAATTGACCATGATAATTCAAGGGTAGTTCCAGATTAGCTTGGCGCCTGATGGTGGCAAGCTAATCTGGTACTACCCTTGAATTATCATGGTTGATTATCTTCTGCTGTAGGGCATCAGGGGTAAATGGGTTAAAACCCTTTGGCTGTCTGTAGTGGGTTTTTTGTTGAGGGGAGGACTGTCTGGGTCCAAGCTATATTGAACAACTGAATGACTTGCACAAAGCACATCGTGCTGGCAGTAAATGAGAAAATGATACACCAGTACATGTAACTGTTGCAAACCTACATCACTTGCAGGCAGAAATCTATTCCTTTGACAGAAAATTACAAAAATGTCAATACTGACTTCAATTTCTGAGCAATTTCACACACATAGCTCTCTTGTACATGCAGCCCCCGGTACAACACCGTAAACAGTACAGGCTACGTGTTCAAGGGAGTTGGCAACAAAATTGTCAAAACTCACAAAAATATAACTGACAAATCTATTATGGCAAAGAAACCTTGTAAAAAAATAAAAACAAGGAAACCAAAAACACTGAACAGAAGAAGACAGTTTACATTCTCTTTGCAATAATACAACATGGCACTATATCAAACACAAAAGACATGTCTATATTCTATCGCAAAAAGGACAAGAAACCACTTCATCTGTGCACAATTTACTAGCTGAAAATTCAGATTCTAAATGAATGAACTACAAGATCTGATTTTGTGTGTTACAGGGTTTTACATGTTAGACGCTCCAAGGTACTACAGTATCGAATATAATGTGCACAGGGTTTTGACTCCCATGTGGATACCTGGAAAAAGTCTTCGGACTGATGTCACTCTTAGCTGGCCTGCACGCAGCTGTGTGCATGCCAGCTAAGGATGTCAGCTGAAGGACTTTTTGTGTACCTAGTGCTATTTCTTCACAAGTCTATGTAATATCAGCAATAAAATAGTGCAATTGCAAACAATTTTCTGACTTTATGGCTCCTGGATACTGTGATATACTGAGACTGACCTGTATTGTTGTAACAGATGGCTAAACAAAAGAAAATGTACAAACTTCATCATCTTTCCCACTTGGGGGGGGGCATGCTGCCTGATTTGGTGCGCCATGAGGGCTAAGTATCATCTGTCCTGCAGTTATAATTATTAACTCATTCGGGGGCAGCTGCATCCGGATGCGCGGCATAAGCTGGCCGCGAATGAGTTAATGAAGGTGCTATTGACCGAGGTATTCCGCTATAGTGTAGCTGGTGTTTAGCTGAAGGTTCGAAAAATGTTAAACAGAATAAAAAATGCCTATTTGGTAAATAAATTGTAAGCTGTGCATCCGGATGCAGCTGGCCACGAATGAGTTAATGAAGGTGCTATCGCCTGAGGTGTTCCGCTATATTGTAGCTGGTTTTTATAGCTGAAGATTCGAAAAAGTTAAAACAGAATAAAAAATGCCTATTTGGTAAATAAATGCATTTCAAGAATGTATAACTATTTTCTCAATTATCACAAATTCTTTTTTAAGTTAACTTTACAAAACGTACAACATATTTTTTGGCTGTGAACTATCATATGCCACTGCATTCTAGGTGTCTATACAAGAATGTTCATGAAATACTATACAGTTTAGGACCACACAAGAAAGACAAAGATAACAAACATCACATATTACAAACTGCAAGTGCAATTTCTGTCTCTTTGAAAATATGTACTCATTTAGCTGGACTCTTTATTTTGCAGTGGTGGTACTGCAGCTGTTTTGGTTGTCTGAGATGACAATCTATTGTTTCAAACCAGCACATGCTTTTTCTCACAGAAATTCCTAGCTGTTATGTGTACACATTGTCAGAATATACAAATTCCCAATGAATCATCTACCTGGTGTGGGAAATCCAGCCTATCAACGAAAGAAGGTTCATCTGTGTGCAGATATGCGATTTTGGACCTCAAAGTCTTAAGCTGCAAGGTCCAAAAATCACAGACCAGCAAACATTTTAAGAAAATACAGGCATAGTGGCCATATCTTCAGTCATATAACGAAGGAAGATAATATCTTGGCGCTTGCAAACCATTACTGACAAAACTAATATGCACTCTTGTTGCCTCCCTCGATCTGCTGCCTGCATAGCGTACGAAGGGAGGCAACGAGTGTGGACAATAAAGGTATTTTACTATGTACTGTATGTTTACCTCTACTCATAAATTGACACAGCAGACGGTGCAGACATAATGACTAGTGAAGCAATTGCAAAACAGATAAATCTGCATATTTTACATCAGTTGAAAGCAGCAGTACTGGTGCACATTAACCCATTCAGCCCTGACGCACTACAGCAGAAGATGGGTCGACCATGATAATTCAAGGGTAGTGCCAGATTAGCTTGGCGCCTGTCAGCACCAAGCTAATCTGGCACTACCCATGAATTATCATGATCAATCCATCTCCTACAACTGGTACATAGTCGTTAGACGCCTCCAAAATTTTGGAATTGCGGCCGTGGGGTTAAGAGGGTTAAGCCACTACAGCCTTTTCTAGTGCGCCATGCAGTGAATCCACATGAAAGCTGCACAATGTTCATATGTAAACATGTATCAATACTGAAGAATGAATGTAATTTCATGATTTTGCCACAGGAACATAAATGCTTTGCACAATCAGTTATGACATGAGAAGCTACAAGGTGTCTTCCCAATAATGTATCTGTAGGTTTGGAAGATGATCACCTCTTGTGACAGGTTGCAATCTTTGTCCTGCAGCTCCGAGTGTCATTTTCTGTGACTAGTGCATGATAATATTGCTTCTTGTACAACCAACAGAAATAGTCTTTGTACATTAAAACATGAAAAATATGTTGATGAAATCGCACATCTCAATACTGGACAATTTCACAGACAAGCCTGATCCCACTCCTTTCTGCATGCAGCCACCAGTTATTTTTACAGTATCGCTATCACTATCAGCCACTGATGCTGTAAACATACATAACTCGTGATTGCATGCCCAATGAAGCTTAGCTTTCGGCTATTTTCAAGCTAAACATTAAACATCAAACTTGTTGACAAATAAACAGCTGGAAAGAATGTACAGCAATATTGTTATCACTACAACAGAGCCACAGAACTGCTCAGAAAATAATAGCCCTTTGCATGTCATCACGACTAAAACCACTACCAACACGCAAAGGTGTAAGAAGCTATTTTGGACATCACCTTTGTGTACAGTGTGGTTTGTCATCCTGTCTGCATCAAAGTCCAACCAGATCCTCTACTGATAAGCAAAAAGGAAAAAAAAAAAAACTTTTTCTCATCTAAGATTGTGCTGATAGCCGGCTTACAATACTCCTTTCTCAACCATTTCTGAGATTCAAACAGTAATTTTCAACAACTGATGAACTCTAAGTGGACACCTTTTCAACAATATTTTAACTCTAACTGTACAGAAACCACACTCCACGTGTACAACTACGAAGTACAAGAGATTGTCTCTCAACAAGTAACAAATGGTCAAACTGCACGCTCCAGACTGACATCATGATGCACATCTTGAGTAACTAAACAGAATTTCTGCCAAGCTCTATGTTTCTAAATACTGAATGAACAACACCAACCCCATTGTCCATGAAGCCACAGGTAATGTAAACAGAGCCAGCGGCTACATGTATAGTATACACAAGGGGATTAGGATTTGAGTGCGCATACAATGAATGACATGAAGACTTTTCAAGCACTACAAGTGATATAGTCTGTACACAATCTCAAATTGCAAGCTTCTTCTACGATACATGTAGCCGAATGGATGCCTTTAAAGCTCACTGTATACCATGTAATAGGCCAGGTGCTACATGTAATAGGTAAATTGCTGTAATCACATATTACACAGTATTCGCAGGCCTTAACTCATTTATCTCCATAGTCGCATTTTCCAAATTTGGAAGTGTTACTTAACGAACATGTACCCACTGCAGGAGATGGATTGACCATGATAATTCAAGGGTAGTGCCAGATTAGCTTGGTGCCTTCAGGCACCAAGCTAATCCGGTACTACCCTTGAATTATCATGGTCGATCCATCTCCTGCTGTCGGGCATCGGGGCTAAATAGGTTAAAATTACTTCTAAGATCTCGTAACATTTGGCCACTGCGCTTATATCAAGCAGCAGACGAGTCGTGTAAATAAGCACAAACAACAATGAAGAAAAAAGTAGAACACTCAACACTATTTCTTATTCAACTTTCTTTGTAAAGATCCTATAAGAAATATTCACACAAGTAAACATTCAATGGTGGAGATGCATTAACATTAGATTTCTAAAGCAAAAGTCAACTGGTTTCTCAAAACAGACCTTTCATAAACAAGACTTTTGTTTCTAATTGTAGAGATTCCATCACATCAACCAACACACAAAAGCCCAGACAGGGCTAAGCCAACAGAACTAACTGTGCTTGCAGGTAGGTGGTTTTACACATGACATTGACATCAGCAAGAAGGTGCAAATGTCGGTAGCAGTTTTGCATGTCGGTAGCAGTTTTTTTAGATGCGCCGATTCCTGCAGGAATCATCGCGATTAAAGCCGCTAACGATAGGCAAAGGGTTAACTGCTGAATGCAATACATGTAGGAAACTAAAGTGCTGTGTGTACACATGCCAAAAGGCACGCCGACAATTTACGCAAGTTTCAAAAAAATTCTCACAGTGTCTTTTCTATCTGCAAGGGGCAAAAACCCCTGTGACTCTCTACAATGTACACCTCCGGCTGACAGGAAGCTCTGCTCTTCAGAGATAGTAAGCCCATCAGTAAGCAAATGGCCCTCAGGCCGATGTCAGCTGTTGTTGGCCCGTACGCGGGCCAACAGCAGCCAACATCAGCCGGTGGATCCTTTGCTTGTTGAGTCCTGACCATGTTTGGAGATGCACAATATCATGTAGAAAAACAAATACACAAAACTGCCATTACTATTTGTACACTCCTGCTTCCATAACATGGATGGGTGGAGAAGAGAGCTCATGCACGCAGTCGCCGGTACTGTAAAGCACTGGCAGCTGCACTCACAACCCAACACGCAAAAGGCCATCGGGCCGACATCAGCTGCCGTTGGCCTTAGCGCACAGGGAAGGGGCGTAATCTGAAAGCAGATCCAACGTTGTGGTGTGGTGGGGTGGGAACAGTCAGGAGCATAGCAGCGAGGAGGGTTCAGCACACAGCTTAACTCTTGGTGGGGCTGGAGGGAGGGGGGCTGGAGGACAGCTTGGAGCCTCCGTATTTGGGTGGTGACATGGAGTAGATCCCACGTGGGAGATCGGCCTCCTCCATGGACATACTGCGAGTACGTCCTGGTGGTGTGCCCGGTCCACCCTCGATGGAGGCTGATCGCTGCACACGCGGCATGGGCACACCTCCCACTGTACAGAAAACTTTGCTCAAAACGATGTCGGCTATAGCAAAAATCACAGTAACAAAATGTCTTCGGGCCCACGGCCGCGCACATGCAGCAACTGTGGGCCCCGAGGACCTTTGCTTACTGGGGAAGATTTTTCAAAGGTCTAGACCACACTTTTGCTATGTAAATTACATCACTTATAACAAACTTTGGATATAACAAAGAAAAAAAAATGTGGTCCCTTGGCATTTTGTTACACATATGAAGTTCATTGTATACAGGTCACCCTAAGTATTCTGGGAGCCACGAAGTTAGACGTGAAACCTGTCTGCATTATGTCCCACTTCACATTCTTCTGGTGAGCCTATGGCTGAGGCTGACCTGTATTTTTGCACTCTAGGTTGTCAATCACATAAGCCCAGACAAGCTGTACTAACAAGCTATGAGGTCAGTATATTCAAAATCTTAAATGCACATAGAATATTTTTCACACACACTAGCCTAAAACTACTCCTTCAAAGGAATAATATTTTTCTAGTGCTGAAAGATGCAAAATCATCGTTTTTGTGATAATGTAAACACCAATCATGACTTACCCAATCCAAGGCCTTGCAGGAAGTACAGGAAACTTTCTGAAAACCTCTCAGGCTGTAACAAAAAAATATTGTCTTGATTTGATGTGATGTTACATAAGAGAAAAGAAGGAAAGCAAGTCAAAATAAACAAAAATAGCAAAACCCTTTTGGCTCACTTGTACTACTGATCCATATAATCAGTCTGACTTTTTGTGACCCTGACCTTTCTGGCAGGCCACTGAAATGAGTAAGTGTTAAAGTATTAAGACACTTAAACCCTTGCTCACTTCAGTAAGGATGTAAATAAAGGGTTGGCTTTTGTACCAACTAAATTAATTTTTTTCCCTTAAAAATGTATGTATAATTCACACTGTCTACCCCTTGACCTTTGCAAAGGGTCAACTAATTTGGCTACAGAAAGAGGTCCTATCATCAACTATCTTTGTGACAAATTTGATAGAAAATTTTGCAATAACACTAATGAATACTAAAACACTATAACAAAATTGGCATTTTTCAAACATCTCCTGATTTCTTGCGACCCTTAACCCTTCCCAAGCATCCAAATTACTAAATTAGTATGCATTGACAGATTCTACTTCTACCATCAGGTCTTTTTATGGCAAATTTGGGTTTGAAGTTTAAAGCGCGCCAAACACACTAAGTATCTGACAGAGGAAAGCTGACTGGTAAATGATACAACTCTCCGTTTTCCCAGGGGACAAAACTCATCATTGCAAATGTCAAAATTGTTTGCTTGAAAAGTTAGGTTTAACCCATTCAGCCCTGACCCACTACAGCAGGAGATGGGATGACAATCAAGGGTAGTCCCAGATTAGCTTGGCGCCTGTCGAAGCCAAGCTAATCTGGCACTGCCCTTGAATTATCATGGTCGATCCATCTCTTGCAACTGGTGCATAGTCATTAGATGACATCTTCCAAATTTGAGAAATACGGCTGCTGGGCTGAATGAGCTAAAGTAAAATGTGTATCATAATCGGCGTGCTTTTAAGTAGTATTTGAGGAAAAAAACACATCAAAATATTGCCATTGTTCACATACCACCCCCCCACCCCCCTCCCGCCCCTCACAATCCATTCCTTAGCCTGGCCTGCCGTCCATAAATATATATATCTATATATACCAAACACTACCATTGAAAGTATTTATCATTCAAAACTATTGCAGAAATTCGCTGTTTGTTAAATTGTTTTAGATTGATAGATTTCCCCAAGTGCACCGTACCCAGTTCAAGAATTCTGCGGTAAACCGAAGCGATGACCTTACTAAGACACAGAGTTTTGCTTTGACAAAGCATCAAACTTTTATCAAAGCAGATTAAAAAAAAGAAAAAAAAAGATTAAAAGATGTTTTATCTACCTATAATAAAAAGCAGTCTGGTTTGTAATAGTTTGCACGCAAGCCACACGAGTTCACAGAACAGTCTTGCGGTCGAGTCGCGCTGTCTGCCATATCTTCTATCAACACACATGCAAAGCTACACATGTTATTTTCGTTTTCGGTGCACTTCATGTGCAAGGATCGGATAGTCATAAGACCTAGATATACGGAAAGAAAATAATTTGCAGATTCAGGTACTATGAAAAAATGTTTTATGCAATGGCTGTAAATGTACAAAAATCAACTTTCAAAACTTCAACTTACAAACAAGAAAAGCAAAGCCATTATGGCACACATGTAAGATGGATTTACATATTATATGTGTGACCTTTGTGATAAAGGCTGGCTTCTGCACCAGCAAAATCCATGTTTTCTGAAAAGTAATCATTTTTCACACATCTGTCAGCCATCATTGCCCCTTGACCTTTGTGATGAGTCCAGATCTGACAACCCCTACACAGCTATGGTAGTAGAACTTTGGACAAGTGGTAGTAGTTTTGGAGATGTCAAGCGTAGTTTAGCACATAAGTTACTGTTCGCTCAACGCCGAACGCTTGATGCACGGAAATTTCTCAATACAACACAACTTTATTGTCTGGTAGAGTCAAAGCATGACAGAAATTTGCCTTATGTATAGCGATCGGAGCTTTGGCTGGCTGGTACAAACTTTCTTTTTTTCAGGCGGTGCGCATTTACGATTCGGGTTCCTTTCTCTTTGGCATGGTTCAGACTGTTGTTTATCTGATGCACTATGTGAATGAAATGATGCATGCTGGGAAAACCGGAAGTTTACCCCGCTCATTCTCAATGGCCCCAAACCGCATGCTCTTACGGACTAAAAACCGAAAACACCAAAAAGGTTTTTGGTATATTTTTTCTTCAGCATAGAATATCATTAATGAGCATAGCAGTGTAGTATTGGGAACGTTGGCGTAGGAAAATACGGCGAAATCGTAGTGGTTGGCAGGTCTCCGAGTTGACTAAATTAGTATGCATAGAAAGGTCTTATCATCAGCTATCTTTGTACCAAATTTGACTGAAAAATTTGCAAAAAATGCTGGTAATACCTACAATTTTATCAAAAATCAGCATTTTACACACATTTGCCAGCTTCTTGTGACCCTTGACCTTTCCAAGGGATCAACCAAATTAGTGAGCATAGAAAGGTCTTCCCCTCAGGTATCTCTGTAGTAAGTTTGGGTTTAAAGTTGTGAATAGTATTTGAGAAAAAACATCTTTTGTCAAAATATGGCTATTTCAGACCTATTTCCTGAGGCCTTCGTGACCCTTGACCTTTCTGAGGGGTAATCCAAATTAGTATGCATAGATAGGTCTTACCATCAGGTATCTCTGTACCATATGTGTGTTTGAAGTTGTGAATAGTATTTGAGGAAAAAAAAAACTTTTGTCAAAATGGATATTTTTCACCTATTTCCCAAGCTCTTGTGACCCTTGACCTTTCCGAGAGATCAACCAAATTAGTATGCATAGAAAGGTCTTACCACCAGGTATCTTTGTACCAAGTTTGGGTTTGAAGTTGTTAATAGTATTTGAGAAAAAATAAATGATGTCAAAATATAGCTATTGTGGACATATTTCCTGATCTTGTGACCTTGACCTCTGTGAGAGGTCACTCAAACTGGTATGTTTAGAAAGGTCTTGCCATAAAGTATCCTTGGGCCAAGTTTGAAGAATCTGGCTTGAATAGTCTCCGGGAAAATGCCAATGTTAAAGTTTACCACGGACGATGGCGGACGGACGACCACTGGCCCAAAACATACTCACTTTTGCTTCGCATGTGAGCCAAAAAACTGTGTTCCACCTGCGTCACGCATACAAAATTTATACGAAACTAATTTACAAAGCTAGCTCTTTCAAATGAGTGTACTATTGGGACTGAATGTTCAATGCACGTGCATCACAAGACTATAGAAAATAGTGATGTGTTTGGAAGAAAGTGGCGCATCGCCGCATTGAAATTTGAATGGAGGGTGCATCAGCAAAAAATTCAAAATAAATAATTTTTGTTGAATAAAAGCAACCCAAAAAAGTTTATTTGACAGGCCATTAAACAAGGTGTTTGCTGGTATAAATTTTGTTCAAATCAACTGAAATACTTAGCCACACTGGACTGTGGAAAATCAGTGAAAAAATGATGACTGCCCAAGCATCACAAAGAGGTTTGGAGTACCTACATAATAAAGGCAGGGGATCTAACTGTTTGGATCTAACTGTTTGGAGTACCTACATAATAAGGGCAGGGGATCTAACTGTTGTCTGTCCAGCGCTGTGATTCCCCTTGGTTTGCATACATAATAAAGGCATATTCATGAGTACATTATCTTTCATATATATATATATATATATATATATATATATATATATATATATATATATATATATATATATATATATATATATATATATATATATATATATATATATAGATGGTTGTAACTGAGTTGCTTCCCTTTCATAGACTTCGCTACATTATACCACACAACAAATGTATGTGTTCCATCTCGAACAACCATTATTCGTATGCTGTTGATTTTGCGAATAGCTCCAGACTACTGGTTCTAAAAGTCAAATAGCATCCAGTTTCGCCAGTTTGTTCAGGCAGCTACCAGTTCTGTTTCCAGTACTTGGTGGCTGCATACACACGGAGGTAACCCCTTACCCTCTCCTCCAGAACATTAGCGACGCCGTCGACCTCCAAATAGTCCACGTTTTTCTTGTCTAGCGCTACCCGCATCTTGTTGAACAGGCCGTGCACTGCGTCATTGAATGACGACTTGGTGCCGGTCACCATCAAAATTGGGCACCTGGAAAAGGCGGACAAAACAAGATTGTCTGTTATCTTAAAACAAGATTGCCTGTTATCTTAAGTACTGCCTTTCTCCTCAACCCCCTTCGGAAAGGTGGACAAAACAAGTTTGTCTGTTATCTTAAGTACTGCCTTTCTCCTCAACCCCCTTGGGAAAGGTGGACAAAACAAGATTGTCTGTTATCTTAAGTACTGCCTTTCTCCTCAACCCCCTCGGAAAAGGTGGACAAAACAAGATTGTTATCTCAAGTACTGCCTTTTCCCTCAACCCCCTTGGGAAAGGTGGACAAAACAAGATTGTCTGTTATTTTAAGTACTGCCTTTCTCCTCAACCCCCTTGGAAAAAAGGTGGACAAAACAAGATTGTCTGTTATCTTAAGTACTGACTTTTTCCTCAACCCCCTTGGAAAAAAAGGTGGACAAAACAAGATTGTCTGTTATCTTAAGTACTGCCTTTTTCCTCAACCCCCTTGGGAAAGGTGGACAAAAACAAGATTGTTATCTTAAGTACTGCCTTTATCCTCACCCCCCTTGGGAAAGGTGGACAAAACAAGATTGTCTGTTATCTAAGTACTGCCTTTTTCCTCAACCCCCTTGGGAAAAAAAGTGGACAAAACAAGATTGTCTGTTATCTTAAGTACTGCCTTTTTCCTCAACCCCCTTGGGAAAGGTGGACAAAACAAGATTGTCTGTTATCTTAAGTACTGACTTTTTCCTCACCCCCCTTGGGAAAGGTGGACAAAACAAGATTGTCTGTTATCTTAAGTACTGCCTTTCTCCTCAACCCCTTTGGGAAAGGTGGACAAAACAAGATTATCTTAAGTACTGCCTTTCTCCTCAACCCCCTTGGGAAAGGTGGACAAAACAAGATTGTCTGTTATCTTAAGTACTGCCTTTCTCCTCAACCCCCTTGGGAAAGGTGGACAAAACAAGATTGTCCATTATCTTAAGTACTGCCTTTCTCCTCAACCCCCTTGGGAAAGGTGGACAAAACAAGATTGTCTGTTATCTTAAGTACTGCCTTTTTCCTCAACCCCCTTGGGAAAGGTGGACAAAACAAGTTTGTCTGTTATCTTAAGTACTGCCTTTTTCCTCAACCCCCTTGGGAAAGGTGGACAAAACAAGTTTGTCTGTTATCTTAAGTACTGCCTTTTTCCTCAACCCCCTTGGATTGATTGATTGATTGATTGATTGTACATTGCTTAACGTCCCGACAGCAACAAGACTTTCTCAGGACGTGCCTGCACTGCTTTTGAAAAAAAACTAAACAGAATATTGAATGTATGTCGCCAGCCGGTCCAATACGTTAAATAAACCTAACATATGGGGCCTAAATAAAGCTAAGACCATTTAGCAACACACATCCAATATCAAGAGCTACAGGCAGTGCAGACAGTAGCGAGTGTTTCAAAAAGGCAAATACAGGCGAATGGACAAAGGGTAGACAGAAACACATGCCCCAGAATAGAGAGGAAAATTCATTGTTCTCTAAAAGGTATTTTTTCGAGAAATACTTACCGATGACATGACTGAATGGAAGTGTCTACTACTTACTCATTCTAGCCTAAGAGCCAGTTGTGTTAAAACACAACCCGGGAGGCACTCAGGGAACCCCGAGGGGACCAAGAGTTGTCTCCCTATACCCACCACCTGGAAGCCGGGTACCCATAATCCCTCAGTCAGGATACTTAGCGCATCAGCGGCAAGCGGGGCAGGTGGGAGGGTCGTTTGGGTCATGTCATCGGTAAGTATTTCTCGAAAAAATAACTTTTAGAGAAAAATGAATTTGTTTCTTCAAAAACATTACCGATGACATGACTGAATGGAAGATTTGCGAATAGGAGGTGGGTGCCGTGCTCCAGCACACCTTAGGGCCCAAGGGCCGTCCTCCCTAACGCAAACTCCCGACGACCCTAGGTAGGTGAATATCTACGGCGCTGAGGCGCCAGGAGGGAGTTGTGCCCCCCCGCAAAAGGCCCCCACCAGAGCGAGGAGTCTCGCTGGCCTGGCAGAACTCTGCGATCGAGGCGGGCGAAGTCATCCTGCCCGCCAGCCTCCAGTAGCCACAAAGTGTAAGACAGTACAGTTGCTGCCGAATGTGACGTTCGTGGCCATGCAAGTGCCTTGATAACGTTCTGTAGCCTCTAACCTTCCTGAGGGAGGGGTCCTGTAATCAGATCGTATGACTGAGCGTAGCCAGGACGATCGTCTGGCCTGTAGCGTCAGTGCTGCCGGAACCGGCAAGAGGTGAGCGCGTCCCTAACGGACAGCTATGACGTAGGCACACGCGAGGCTTGTACATGGTTTTGCTACCTGGTCTCCTGGTGGAATAGCGCCCCATCCGCGGGCGCAAGGTGAACCTGTGGGCCAAGGAGCGGAGGTCCAGGTAAGGCATGGTCCGAGAGGAGCTGTACGGAATTGTTCCCTCGAGCTGTAGGCAGACAGGGTGAGTCGTAGCTCCAGAAGCTCGTTAACCAGTCCACCATGGCAACATCCCTCAGCGTATGGCTGCAAGGGCAAGACGTAGCATGCGATGACTCCTCACGAGGGGAGTCGACAGGAGGCTCCGGACGAGCGCGTGTAAGTCTCTCCGAACCAGGCTCTGAGGAGAGGCGGGTTATCTGCCGGCAAGGGGACCCCCAGCAGGATCCCGGCGGCTTACTTGGAGACGAGCGGGGACCGAGATTGGACGTGGGACGTCGCCGAGCGCGACTCTCTGAACTGGGCTCTGTGAGGCGAGTTCTCTGCTTCTCAAAAGCTGTGTCCGGGCTCGCTCCCTCCTGGTAGCGGCCTCATCGGTCAACCCCACCCTGCGCCCTAGTCCGGTGAAAACGTTGTGGAGACTCTCCACAGGGACATCCTGGTCGCGCGCGCCGATCCTCCGAAGGTGTCCTGGTGCATTCCGTGTGTAGCCACTGGTTCCACCGGGGAAAAGGCTGGCCGAGACACACGGAGGGAGTTGAAGTTCTTTCACCAAAGCACCGGGGTAGAGGGTAAGCACCGGTCGGAAGATCGCAAGCTGCCCTGATCCTGTTAGTACACCTCCGCTGTCGCGATGCCGGCGAGGAGAAGCTCCAGTGACGCATCCTTCCTCCCACGAGAAGAAGACCTACCAGTCTGCGTCGGATCCAAGCTAAGCATGCTCTTGTCCGCGAAGTCCGAAGGTCAGAGGGTTGGACCACGAGAAGAATCACGGCAGTAGGAAGAGTAGCTGGAGCAGCCGGGCTTAGAGACGACTAAGGTGAGTAGATCCGACTTCCGCGTAGTGGCTAGGCCATCCAACCACGAGCACCGCCGAAGCGGTACCACCTGTCTGAAGTCCGGCACCCCCTGGGTGCCCGAAGAGAGTTGTCGAGATGGTTAGACGCCAGGGAGAAGGGGCTGCGCCTTGGTTCCCCAGTGTCCAAGTTGGTTGAGAACCCCCGGAGAGTCCAACGGACTGCAGCTCCAGAAGCGGTGACTCCTTCGTAGGTGAACCGAGTCACTCTGGAGTCCGAGAGCACGAATACCAGGAGACAAGGGTCGGCAGATCCGGAAGAAGTCGAAGTCCAAGGTCCGGAGGCGGAGCCGAGGACCACCTGGGAAGGACCGCATCCTATCGCCGGCCTGGCGCAAGGGCAAGTGCAAGCAAGCCAAGGTCCTAGTAGCATCATCCGGCAGCTCACCGCACTGAAGTCCAGGAACTCCCAAGGACTGAACCAGCAGTCATCAGCAACAGGGTTCTTCCGCGGCAGGAGACCTGCAGGGCGCCAGGAGACGTTGACGTGGAGAACTAAGGCTAGGGTCAGGAACTCCCCCAATCCCACATAGCGTAGGGCGTTACGGACGAGCAAGGTCATCTAGTCGAACGGTAGAGCCAAGAGCGGAACCACAGCAGGCTGGGCAGATGAACTCCTGTGATCACCCGAGAGCCAGACTTGCCGAGGGAAGCCAAACAGCCGGGAACTTCATGGGGGGTGAAGCACGAAGATCCGTGGACCGAGAGAAGAAGGGTAGATGTAGCGCAGTCACTAAGTCCGGAATCCGCGGCCAAACTCCTAGCTGTCCCCCAGAGTGCAGCCTTGGAGACAGAAGCCGAAGCGCTAGCAGACCTGTTTGCCACCTGGGTGAAGTCAGAATTGTCCAACCGACTAAGTGTAATTTGGACCTCAAGCGTAAAAATCACAAGCCAGTGAGTAGTCGGATCTCAAAAGAGTATAATGTAAATATGTCTAACCGTGAACATGTAAGTGTTCCCCAAGCAAAAATGTGTGCTATAACCCCACCGTGTAGGTAAACAGATCTGAGCTAGGCGAAGAGCGACAGCGTCCTCCCTGAAGAAACACCGGAGAGGGTCGGGCGTCCAGTCCGTGGAGCGAAGCAGCTGGGCGAGCAGACCGGAGCACGAAGAAGGGAAATGGGCTGAGTGAGGGGAAGAGGGAAGGGACGAACGTCAGCCGGATGCGAAGGGGGCGAGCCGAGCGGGGAGGAGCCGAAGAGCGACGCGGAACAGGATCCCTGGAGTGACGTGAAGAACGGCAACTCCCAAGCACGCCAGCAGTGGAGAGAGAGCGGAGTGTGGACCTGGAGCGGCATAAGGGTCACTCCAATGAGGCGATCCGTAGAGAAAGGGCATCCAACGGTGCAGATAGTGGTCCCTACTCTGGTGTCGCACAGAGCGAGAGGGATGAGAACCCTCGAAAGGTGGACTGGATCTGTGTCGATAGTAGTCTCCGGACACGCGCGTGAATGTCTCTCCGAACCAGGCTCTAAGGAGAGGCGGGTTACTTGCCGGCAAGGGGACCCCCCGCGAGATCCCGGCGGTTTCCTTGGAGACGAGTGGGGACCGACAGTGGACATGGGACGTCGCAAGGCGCGTCTCCGAACTGGCCTCTGAGCGGCAAGTTCTCTGCTTCCGTAGAAGGCTTACTAGTCCGGGCGCGCTCTCTCCTGGCAGCGGCCTCATCGATCAAAAACCACTCCGCGCACAAGTCCGCTGAACCCGGCGTTCCGTGGGTTTCCTTGGAGACGAACGTCTCTCCGAACCGGGCTCTAAGGAGAGGCGGGTTATCTGCCGGCAAGGGGACCCCCAGCGGCTTTCTTGGAGACGAGTGGGGACCGAAGGTGGACATGGGACATCACAAGGCGCGTTCTCTGCTTCTGTAGAAGTCTTACTAGTCCGGGCGCGTTCCCTCCTGCGGCCTCATAGTCCAATGAACCGGTGTGGCGTCTTCTCCACAGGGTCGTCCTGGCCTCGAGCGTTCGGTGCCAAGGGCCCGTAGGATGGCGCATCGACTGGTATCGAAGCACAAGCTGGCGTCGGTCACTCGCGTCTGTAAGGCCCCAAGGCTGCGAACATCGCAGCTCCAGTCAGGTGGAACAGACGTCAGAAGCGTGGTCGGAGGCACATCCTGTGCATAGGAGACCAGACCTAGTGGTTGTCCGACGGCCACTGGAGCAACGCGTTGCGTGCCATACATCCGTAGGCCCCTCTCCATTGGGACATAACAGGGTCCTTTCCTTCGAAGCACAAACAGGCGTCGGCGCTCCCGTCTGTAGACGCTCCAACGCTGCCATCAGTGTCGCTGAGGCCAGGTGGCACAGTCATCACAAGTGGTAGAAGGCACCTCCAGCATCGGGAAGACAGGCCTAGTCACCAACTGGTCGCTGTCGCCTGGACACGAAGAACACCCTCACCAGTAGCAGCCGCCGGTGCTTACTGCCAAGAAGCTGCCTAGTCCCCTCATGGCGGTAGTGTACAGTATCGTCCTGACAACGTCGGACGTGTGCAAACTGTCTCTCCGAGCGGGCCTAAGAGGCGGGCTCTCTCTGCCAGCAAGAGGACCCCCCAGCGGGAGCCCCCCCCGGGCTTCCTGGAGACGAGCGGGAACCGAAAAGGACAAGGGCCGAAGCGCGCCGTGTCTCTCGGAACAATACCCAGGAAGGCGAGTTCTCTCCTTGAAGGAGGCTGTCCATGTGCGCTCCCCCTGGAAGCGGTCTCCACGATCCACCCGCTCGTGCACTAGTCGTGACGTCCGGTGTGGCTTCTCTCCCAGGTCGGTCCGATGCCGTGCGGAAGTCCCGCAGTGTCCGGAAAGTGCCCAACCAGGTGCCTATCGCTTGTGGCCGTACACCCATAGCTGATGGCCACGCCACTCAGCACAAGCAGAGAAGGTGTCGTAAGCACGGTCGGCGGCGTATCCGGTGCAGAGGCGACAGACCCCTAGGAACTGAACCAGCCACTGTCATCTGTCCACCCTGTGAATGGGAGCAGCACGTCCCTGCAACAGATAACACACCCGAAGGCACGCGGGCGAGTCCTGCGGGACTACACCACGAAAAGGCTAGCCTTCGTAATGACAAAAAACACAAGCACCAAAGTGAGGTACCAATGTGTGACGCCTGCACGCCAGCAGTGCAGTAAGTAAGTTGACTCACTGCCGCTCAAGCGCTAGGGTGAGAACCACAACATATGTACCAAAAGTCAAACATGTCATGCCAGAACGGTATAAAAGGCGTCAGGCCCAAAAACATCATCACTAAAGGGCGACGGTGTGTGGAAAAACGAACACCGGCCGCCTGCTGTACAACAACTCAACACATAGTGACAAGCAAAGGCAAGAACAACATCTGGGACAGTAAAATCACCACTTAATGGGTACATGGCACGTGGCCCCGCCCAGCGAAGGAGCGTAAAAATCCCAACCTGCCCGCCGTAATGTACATTCACTCTATTAGGTACGTGAGTACTTGTCTACAGCGTACGCATGCGTATGTGAGTTGTGAGTGTGCGCTTAACTTCATCAACCATCCCAAGATTAGCGCACTAAAATTACAGCCATCATCACTCTTATCTATACAACCACTCAAGCAAGTGATACCAGAAAAGGCAAGAAACAGGAGCTGGCACAGAACAATACTACGCAATGTTGACCAGGTATGACACAAGCTGTCCCACCAAGCTAATCAAGCCATTGAGTAAGAAGATACTCCAAACCAAAGGTACAATGCGTAGGTAAGCGTCGCAACAATTCACCGAAGGTGAGTGGGCGCGGGCGCGAGGGGCCCCGCCAAGCTAAGAGTTGCGAAATTTGGCGCGCCAACTACAGTGAGAAGAAGACGACAATCTTCGTACCTGCTCAAACCAGTGCCCAGCCCGGGAATCGCCCGAGGGTCAACCCAGCTACCTTACCTCTCCGTCGAAGGGGAAGGGGGGGGGGGGGGGGGGGGGGGGGGGAGAAGTCCAACCCGCCTGGCACGACCGGCGAAGCTCACCGGGCAGCCCATGGCCACCAGAGGCCGAAAGCGTAGCCGCCAAGAAGTGGAGATGAAAAGGCCACGCAGCAGCACAGGCAGGGCCGACGAATCGATCCTATCTCCCGTAACTCTTCTTCCCTTCTCTTCATACTCCCTCATCAAAGTCCGAAAGACCAGCGAACCCGTCGAAAACCGAAGTCCGTAGGCTAGAGCAGTAGAGCAACTCGACCGTTCGTGCGCCTAAGTAGACTTGACTGAGGGATTATGGGTACCCGGCTTCCGGGTGGTGGGTATAGGGAGACAACTCTTGGTCCCCTCGGGGTTCCCCGAGTGCCTCCCGGGTTGTGTTTTAACACAACTGGCTCTTAGGCTAGAATTCAGTCATGTCATCGGTAATAATTTTGAAGAAACAAACCCACCCTGTGGGGCTGACCAGGGTGACCCTGGGAACTAAAAAGTAGTTAACCCCACCCAAGTCCCCCAGGGCAGACCCAGGTGGGGGTCAACCCCCTTGGGAAAAAAAAAGGTGGACAAAACAAGATTGTCTGTTATCTTAAGTACTGCTTTTTTCCTCAACCCCCTTGGGAAAGGTGGACAAAACAAGATTGTCTGTTATGTTATCTTAAGTACTGCCTTTTTCCTCAACCCCCTTGGGAAAGGTGGACAAAACAAGATTGTCTGTTATCTTAAGTACTGCCTTTTTCCTCAACCCCCTTGGGAAAGGTGGACAAAACAAGATTGTCTGTTATCTTAAGTACTGCCTTTCTCCTCAACCCCCTTGGGAAAGGTGGACAAAACAAGATTGTCTGTTATCTTAAGTACTGCCTTTCTCCTCAACCCCTTTGGGAAAGGTGGACAAAACAAGATTGTCTGTTATCTTAAGTACTGCCTTTCTCCTCAACCCCCTTGGGAAAGGTGGACAAAACAAGATTGTCTGTTATCTTAAGTACTGCCTTTCTCTTGGAAAAGGCGGACAAAACAAGTTTTTTTTTTTTTTTTTTTTTTTTTTGTTTGTTTTTTTTTTAAAGTCTGTTATCTCAAGTACTGCCTTTTTTCTCAAGTCCCTTGCGAAAGGCAGACAAAACCTGCGCATGCCAGCCAGTAACATGATTTTTTAACCCTTTGCTGTCCTGTAGGAATCATCGCCACTAAACTGCTACCGAAACGCAAAGGGTTATAGTCTGTCATCTGATATCTTAGTTTTTTTTTTAAACCTCTTTGTGCATGCAGTCACCGGTACTAAACAGTTAAGTTGGATGCATGCACAAGACATCAGCTGACTGATCATGCCTTTGGATTTACACAATGGCTTAACACACATTCTTAACTCATTCAGCCCTATGACAGTATTTCCCAAATTTTGAAGGTGTCATCTAACGACTATGCACCAGTTGCAGGAGATGGGTCGACCATGATAACCTGTCAGCGCCAAGCTAATCTGGCACTACCCTTGAATTATCATGGTCGATCCATCTGCTGCTGTAGTGCATCAGGGCTGAATGAGTTAACAATTCAGACTCACTGATTGCAACAATTTTGGTCAGTATTACTATTACCAAGTACACGTACTGCCCACTTATTACCGGTTGAAAGCTCTTATACTCAGTGTTTATGTCCAGGAGATACAAAAAACCAATACAAAAGTATTTTGTGGGCTATGAAAACAGCACACAGAGTTACTACAAACATTAATTCTAAAAGGTTCTGATAAACAAAAGGCACATCTGAGACTGCATCACAAAGACTCTTCTACATGTACTCTATAACTAAATCAAAACTAGCATCAACGGTTTCAGTGTTGATTTGTTTGTACATTGCTTAACGTCCCGACAGCAACAAGGCTTTCTCAGGACGTGCCTGCACTGCTTGTGAAAAAAAAACTAAACAGAAAATTGAATGTATGTCGCCAGCCGGTCAAATACGTTAAATAAACCTACAACATGGGGCCTAAATAAAGCTAAGACCATTTAGCAACACACATCCAATATCAAGAGCTACAGGCAGTGCAGACAGTAGGGAGAGTTTTAAAAAGGCAAATACAGGTGAATGGACAAAGGGTAGACAGAAACACATGCCCCAGAATAGAGAGAAAAACCCACCCTGTGGGGCTGACCAGGGTGACCCTGGGAACTAAAAAATACCTAACCCCACCCAAGTCCCCCAAGGCAGACCCGGGTGGGGTGGTTTCAGTGTTGAGACATGAGAAGGTGTCACCTGCAATCACTTTTGTGGCATGGACACTAAAGCCTAATTACCACCAACCCATATCATACCGAGGCTAAAAGCTTCAAATTTGTACACTGCCATATGGTCAAGAGTACGACTGGGTGTCCAAAAAATGGTGTGACAAGCACCCTGCATTTTCAAAAGCAAAATAAGTTTAATATTTCATATAAATCTGATGTACCTTTGCATACATAAACATTGACACTAAGTAAAATTTTTATGTTATTTGCAGTTTGGTTGTTACTGAACTTTGAAGTTTAAAGTTTGAACATAACATTTACAATGTCACACATTTAACAATTCACAACAAGCACAAGCTGTAAGCAATTTTTTGCATTTGTATGTTTCAAAGTATGTTCCCCATCCATAATAAATGGTATGTCTATAAATAAAGTGTGTTAGTGGAAAATGCAACCTTTTATGACATAAAAACTGTTTGAACATAACTTTACACCATAACTTCCAAAAGCCACAAATTTTTAATTCTACTTGGAGAACTAATTTTAAAATGTTATGCTAAATGCACAGAAACAAGTCTCTAATTTAATTTAATTGCAAAAGCCAATTACAAAAATAATGTTTACATAGTTCTGAATACTGACAAAATTGTTCAATACACCTTCATTGCAATGTTATTCTTATTTTTTATCTCATGCAATCAATTACAGCTTCTGTAAGCTAAAAATGACAACACTAGATGACTTTTATCTGCTGTTAACTATTCCAATAGAAAATAAGCCAATTTTTACAAACTGAGCCGAGTTTTGGCACAAATTTCATTACATTCACAAGATTGAACATAACTTTACACCTTCAAATATATTTTTGGTCTCACAAAGGCAAATCACAAACTCTTGGGAAAAATAAGTATGCATACCAATCCCACTAACAAGCACAACCATTATATCAAACTAGTAATGTTTAAGTTTTTCAAAAAGAGCTGTTGCAACTTTTCAAGTGTTTGTACATAACTTTACACCTTCCGACTTGCACACAGGAAAAATCTTAAGATTATTCAAGAAAAGTCTCTAAAGAAGACACTGTCATCGAGCCTTCTTTCACCTATAAGCAGTGTACATACTGTTCTGGTAAAATTTCATTTGTTAGTCCATCATAATTACATAAACAGTAGCAAAAAGAAAGCAGGATGCATGAACATAATGTAGCAGGGGAGATAATTTAGCTCAGTGTTCTAGTACAGTAGTACCAATTTTCCCCAGCACGCCCGCAGGCCCAGTAGTTAGTAATGCTGCAGGTGCCAGAGCGAGTAATGCGTAAGCCAATCGGCGAAAGGCACGCCGAACACACCCCTAGGGGTGTGGGTATAAATAGCGGTGCCTAGCGAGGGCGGGTAGGCTTTCCCGCAAGGGAAGACTCTGTTCTGCGAAGAACATTAAATAGTAGTAAGGGTTCCCGCAAGGGAAAACTCTGTTCTGCAAAGAACATTAAATAGTACTAGGCTTCCCGCAAGAGAAGACTCTGTTCTGCAAAGAACATTAGTAAGTTAGAATTCCTGCGAAGGAATACTGTCCAGCAATGGACCTGTAGTTAATTAGAATTCCTGTAAAGGAATACTGTCCAGCAACGGACATACTGCATGACTTAGTTAATTAGAATTCCTGTGAAGGAATACTGTCCAGCGATGGACCTGTAATTAATTAGAATTCCTGTGAAGGAACACTGTCTAGCAATAGACGCATAGTTAAGTAGAATTCCTGTAAAGGAATACTGTCCAGCAACGGACAGACCGCATGGTTTAGATAGTCCCGTAAAGGACTCGGTTTAAGTGTAGTTGTAGCGCTTCGTCCAGAAACGGACGAGTGTTATCTTCTCTAGTCCCGGAAAGGACTACCCAACAATCCCGAAACGGATTCGCCTTTGTCCCGCAAAGGACATTTATGATTAATTAAGTAGGTAATTTAAGTACTTAGTTAAGTGAGTTTTTGACCTATAGGACTGGGTATTATAATTTAGGTTTTACTTGTGTCAGTTATTACGTCTAGTGTGTAGGCTAGCATAGTTTTGGGTTCATAGGGTCTAATGAGTAGGTAAGCATAGTTATGATTTCAGGTGTCTTATGAGCGTCTGTATTATTGTGTTCTGTTTTGTGCTACAATGAATGGTTTTTGATATGTCTCAGATCATGACTGATAATGAAATGTATGTACTGTAAATAAACCTAAAGCACTTATAGAAATCTCATCACTGAGAGTCAGAGATTGATGATGAATGCGAGAACGGATGCGAGTCAGTACTGATGTTTGTACACGTTTCAGTGTGTGATGATGGCAGCGCAAGAGTGTGTGTGTACGTGTGTGTGTCAGTGAGACTGAGAACATGCTGAGAGTTTGTTAAAGTTCTTAGCTTATCAGTTTAGTGTGGCACACATGGCAATGCACGCACAGTCACTACTACGATCATATCAACTAGGGTTTCGCTGGATACTGTGGTAGGTCCATTGCGCGATTTGGTATTTTGAACACAACGCGAGGCCGCAGACACACGTATTTTATGAGTGCGCATGCGCGACCAGTGTAAAAGACTTGAAGATTACACTCCGCAGCAATCTCCAGACCCTTCCCTAAACCGAAAAAGGGACGGACTTAAAGGTAGCTAAAACTGAACTAGACTGGCACTACTGGACTTGTACGTTGGATGGGCAGTCCATTGAGGTCTGACCATCTAATACACAAGCCAGCCAGGCTAGTAAAAGGCTAGCTAACCAGAGTCCGGTTACAATAACTTTACAGTCACATTCACACATTTGCCTTGTAACTTGACAAGTAGAATTATTTAGAAATTTGTTGACTGCCTGTAGTGTACAAAAGAAGAATGACGTTTGCACTAAGATGATTTCATGACAATAACATGAAATAAAAAGGTAAAAAATAATGACATGGCGTGTTTGAACATAAAATGATGACACAGGACCATTTTCTAAAGCACAAGAGTAATGGTGCAGAGTTATGAAATGCAGATTTGAAAGCTGTTTGTGATGATAAATATTAAGATAGTGCATGCATAAAGGTTAATGCACAAATTTCAATGCACAACCTGAAATGTAATCATCATTGCATGACACGACGTAGAGTTATGTTCATGAGAAATAACTGTGACATTATCTTGTTTTGTTGTCACTAAAATTTTATAGGTCTTAAAATTCGTATTTTCTAGATTTATCTGGTTATCTTACCTAGGTTATTGCAGGATGGCCAAAGAAATGAAATTGGTGTTTGTTCATAACTTTACACAATGCATGTGATGTACTGATGGTGTAAAGTTATGTACAAACAAAAAACAAAGAAATGTTTATCCTAGAAGGTATCACATGCTTTATTATTATAAAAAAAGTAAACAGCATCTTTTCAGCTATTGGTAGTTTTTTATATATATAGTGGTTCTTGTGATTTTAGGTGATGAAGGTTTGTGTACAGTGTGTGAGTGAATGCGCGTGATTCACGTGAGCGTGCTAGTTGGGTCCAGTTCACGGTGGCGCTTTGAGCCGATTTTCAATTGGGATAAAGCGCCTATTTAATGCGCTTATTATTATTATTATTATTATTATAAATGTTTGAACGTAACTTTACATCCCACAAAGTTGTGTCAAGTTATGTTCATGAGGAAAAATTGAAAAGAGTTTCAAATGTGTTGTGCACCAGCATGTGCATAACTATTTTTATGTGTTGGCATTATCTACTATATGATTTGCAACAAAATTTACCCTTCAACAAAAATAATGTGCATACTGGTTTGAACATAACATTTACACATACTGTAAACTTCGTAAAGGGTTTCTTTCACCTATCACCCATGCATCCTCTTCAAAACCTTGACATAAATTACTACACCAGGGGCCGCTTGCATAGCGATGAAGTAAGTCCTTACTTTCGAAGTTATGGGCTACTCAAGAAGTAAACGCCTCGTTTCTGCTTGCATGGGTCGGAAGTAACGCTTACTTCGGAGGTTAACGAGGAAGTAACTTGGGCGTGATTTACTACAGGGGGAGCCCATGAGTACCGTGCTTACGTCGGAAGTTACCATGTGTAAAGATATGTTTTAAAGGTTTTGTATGGGTAATTCAAGTGTGATTCAGTTTTCTTAGCTTTAGGTTTAAAAAAAATATATATATATATATATATATATTTTATTAAAAAAAATAAAAATAGCGTTTAGGTTTTCTGCAAATTTTACAGAAACAGTCCGCTCAGTCTCGTATTTCAGTGAGCAAACCAACCTTTTCACTTTCATGCGGTAGTGTGGACCACAGCCGGCCTAGCCTGGGGCATCTTGACCCTGTTCTTTCCCTGCCGCAGCGCGCGCGTAGTTTTCATACACACTACAGGGACGCTGGGATGTAAATACACGCATGCACAGAAGTACGATTGACCTCAAATTAAACGTCCTTCACCCATTACTTCACAAGTACCTACTACGGCGCGGATTTCGCTTCATGCAAGGCAAGCAGCCTGCCGCAAAACTTCTGAAGTACAGTTCTAACTCAGACTCCGAAAAGCCTAATCATTTTGATTCGATGGAATGTGAGCGCGCGCTCTTCTCGGTTTCGGTTCCCTTTTTTCAGCCGAGTGGTTTGTTTATAATTGCTGTCATCGCGTCTAATACACTATGGAAGGCAGTCACTGAATCAGCTCGCGCAGCTTCTTGTATGTAAGGACCAGCATAATGATAGAGGCAGGCAAGAGTCAGGATTCTCATGAGCTTTCATATCTGCGGGCGCCATGAGGATCTATGTTTATTCCAGACAGGAGGTGTTTATCATTGAGTGTATCTCGGACAGTGTGATAGTGGTTCTTTCTACAGAGGAGAAAAGGCATAGATCCTCAAGGGTCCGCCACACAAGTTACAGGAACGTGACCCGTGAGAATCTGTGCCTAAGTTTTGCTTTTTCAGTTCACACAATTTTAATTTCCAGGCTGAGTGGGGGAAAGGGAGAGAGGTGCGCTATTGTGCTTTGCAGTGAGTTTCAGGCATTTCTTTGTTTTTCAGTAACCGTACATCAATGACCATATTATAAATGAACACACTCCCCCCCCCCCCCCCCCCCCCCCCCCCATCTCTTTTGTTCTGGTAAAGACAGTCGGGTTCACTACGGAATATACTTGAATCTGCTGAGGCACGTATAATTCTGAAAACTCAGAAATTTAAAAAAGCCAGGTTACAAATTTAAAATATATACTGACACAGTTCTCCAAAACGCCTAATCATTTTCATTCGATGGGAAAATGTGAGCTCTATCTATTCTGTTTCTGTCCCCTTTTTTTCAGCCAAGCGGTTTGTTTATAATTGCTGTCAACGCGTCTATTACACTATGGAAGGCAGTCAGTGAATCAGCTCGCGTAGCTTCTTGTATGTAAGGACCAGCATAATGATAGAGCCAGGCAAGAGGCATGATTCTCATTAGTTCTGTTTCGCATCTGCGGGCGCCATGAGGATCTATGTTTATTCCAGACTGACAGAAGGTGCGTATCAGTGAGTGTATCTAATTCAGTGTGATAGTGGCCCTTTCTACTGATGAGAAAAGGCATAGATCCTCAGAAGTCCGTCATGCAAGTTACAGGATCGTGACTCATGAGAATCTGTGCCAAAGTTTTGCTTTTTCAGTTCACACAATTTTAATTTCCAGGCTGAGTGGGGGAGGGTGAAGGGAGATGCGCTTATTGTGGTTTGCAGTGAGTTTCAGCCGTTTCTTTTGTTTTTCAGTACCCGTACATCAATGACCATATAAATGAACACACTTTCACGCCCTCTATCGTTCTGTTAAAGACAGATTCGGGTTCACTACGGAATATACTTGGATCTGCGGAGGCACATTATTATATGGCAGTAATTTAAAAGCCAGGTTACAAATTTAAAATATATACTAAAATGGGCTTGGATAGGGCTATTATTTGGTTGAGGGCTGGGGACAGTACAAAGCTTTAGCCAGCCTTGAAGGCCGCTTGCATCGGAACTGCCATCAGATGGTATGGCAGAAGGTTCTCTGTTCTGTCTGATGTGCACAGAGACAAATGAACCTATCAAGAAACATTCATTCCACCATTACCGCATACTTTCACAAGGATAAATATATTCTTGTTTTTACATCAGACGGATGGCATTCACTGCCTAGCAATGTTCGCCCATAACCAAAGACAAAACTCCCCAAGAGGCATAGATCTTCATGAGTTCCGCGCAGAGTGCGGGGGCTTGTGAGAAGCTACATGTACTATATGTATCTTGGTGGCTAGTGTTGCCTCTATGCTGCTATGTTTACGCAGCCGGATGAAATCGGGACCACCGAGCTCAAAACAAAACACCCATGGCTGTCAACACGTGCGATTCGACGACCGTCCTGGCACTGCGGCGTAGAAGAGCGCGATGCTCATGCTCCCTTTTGGTTCATGGCAGTGCAAACTCGAGTTTGGAGACTAACTGAAGTAGTAACTCTCAAAGTAGGCGCTTACTTCCGAAGTTATGAACTACATCGCTATGCAAGCGGGCCCAGTTGTTTATAAGCAAAAACAACAGATTAGTAGAGATAAACAAGTGCCTAAACTGTTTAAACATAACTCAACATTTACACTATTCTGAGTATAAATCTTCAAAACTAGATCATTTGATTTTCCATGTAAGAACCACAAACCTTTCAATATAAAAACAAAGTACATACTCTACTTTACAAAATAACACATAAGTTTTAATAATTGACCATTTTTCAAAATGTGTTATAGTAGTATGATTTCTGCTGACAAAATTGACAACACGTGTTATGTTCAAGCAGGCTCTTATATTATGGTGAATTATGCAAAAGCGACTCACTCTAGAAAATCACCAACTCAATGGTAATTTAGGCCAACACTGCAAACATCTTATGACAATAACAGTGATTTTTCATAGTGCAGCATGCCTTTGAAAATCTGAGTTCCATGGAGCATGTGTAAAATGTGTCACGTTTTGTTCTCAAGTTATAATTCGGATTTGGTTAAAAAAACTGTGATAATGTTCTAAATTCTTCTGTGGTCACCCAAAATCATGTATCACTGGAAACCTTATCCATTTCCCTACAACATGATGTATGCCTTAGTTTTGATCTGACCACTTCTGATAATTTTGTAGCAGGTTTTGCGAGGGAGGGTGTAGATTTTACCACTAGACACCCAGTCGTACTCTTGACCATAATATGCAAGCTACATTATATAGTACTTACAGATAAGGATATAGACCAATGGCTTTAGTTCAAGAGTGGTGCCAGAATAGCTTGGCGCCCAGAGGCGCCAAGCTATTCTGGCACTACCCTTGAACTTTCTTAGTCAAACTTATTTCACACACTAGTGTATTCCGAATGATAAGGGTTAACCAGCTTATCAATCATTTTCTGTGACAGTTACTCACTGACCTCACTTTGTGAATGCTGTCAACAATGTTGGTGCGCCTGCAAAAAAAAAAAAAAAATTGAACATGAAAGCAAAAATATGTATCTGAACAAAAGACCATGTCGTCTAGAACTATGCAAGTAATGCAAACACCCTGTCATGTTATCAGTTTATTGTGTGGGTGGACAGTCATCAATGTTCTACCTGCTCCAATCGCAGTTTCCACTGCCAGAACGCCAGCAACTAAGCAAGCAAGTTAACTCAAGGGTAGCACATGCTCAGCACATGAGCACCAACCCTTTTAACCCCAAGACAACAGTTCCCAAATTTTTAGGTCAATAGGTGTCATCTAACAGCTAGGTACCAGTTGCATCAACCATGATAATTCGAGGGTAGTTCTAGATCAGCCTGGTGCCTCATGGCACCAAGCTAATCTGGAACTATGACAATTATCATGTTCGATCCATCTCCTGCTGTAGTGTGTCAGGGCTAAATGGGTTAACGACAGCACAGCAGGAAATGGATTGGTACCTTAGCATCAAACTAACCGAGCACTGCACTTTAACCCATAAAGCCCTGAAAGACTACGACAAGATGTGGATCAATAATGATATTTCAAGGTTGGTGTCAGAATTGCTTGGCGCCTCTAGGCACCAAGCTATTCTGGCACCAACCTTAAATATCATGGTCGATCTGTCTCCAGAACTGTGATACAGACCTCGGAGGATATCTACCAAAATTTGATAATTTCATCCTCAGGGCGTAAGGAGATTTAACTATCATGGCCGATCACCTTCTGCTTGTGCACAGCATTCACCGACATCCTCAGATGTGAGCGAGTCAAGTTAGTGCCGGCATCTCCAGGTACTAAACCAACCAATTCTTGTCAGTCCTCCTTGTCATTTCGTTGTTAGAGAGGTACACAGGTCTAAGTTCCTCATACACGTGAAAATGTAAACCATTCAGTACCACAACCCAGAGAATGTCATCCAAGGCAGTAGACTTCATTCCTGATGAGCAATAGTCAGATGTTCCCCAAGCAGAGAGTGACATCAGGTGCATGTAATCATTGTCACAGCCACAATTTATAGCCAACGCCAATGACACTAAAAGAGGTTTCCTAGCCCCTGGTGCATGTAGCTGCATGCACAAGGTCAACTCATTTGAGACGTGCCACCTCTGGATATGTGGAATAAGCCGCGTATCTGGAGGCGGCATGTCTCGAATGAGTAAACCCATTCAACCACAAGGTCACATTCAGAGGTGTCACTTAACTCTTCTTACTTACGCCTGTCACCCCTACCCGGGTATAGGCCGTCAACAAGAGACCTCCAGTGACTCCTGTCCTGTGCTTCTCCTTCGATTTTACTCCAGGTGGTTCCCATTCTCTTGATGTCTGCTTGGAGGTCTCGACGCCAGGAGTTTCTCGGCCTACCTCTTTTCCTCTTTCCCTGGGGATTCCATGACAATGCCTGCCTAGTGATACTGGAAGCTGGCTTTCTCAGACTGTGACCAATCCATCCCCATCTTCTTCGCCCAATTTCATTCTCTGCTGTTATCTGCTCTGTTCTCTCCCAGAGTCTGATGTTGCTGATCTTCTCTGGCCAGTAGATTTTCAAAATTCTTCTAAGGCAACTGTTTATAAAGATCTGTACTCTGTTGACAGTGGTTTTTGTCAATCTCCAAGTCTCTGCTCCATATAGGAGAACTGCTTTTACGTTGGAGTTGAAAATCCGGACTTTGGTGTTTTGTGACAGCTCTCTGGAACTCCACACTTTTTTCAACTGGAGAAAGGCTGCTCTGGCTTTACCGATTCGTGCTCTGACATCTGCATCAGTGCCGCCTTTTTTTGTCTATGATGCTCCCGAGATAGGTGAAGGACTCCACCTCCTCCAACGGGGTGCCAGCAAGCAAGACTGGTTCTTCCCTGGTTGCGTTCAGCCTCATTGTCTTTGTTTTCTGTTTGTGGATGGTAAGGCCCACTTGGGACGAGATGTCAGCAAGCCTCGTGGTCTTGTCCTGCATTTGTTGATGAGTGTGGGACAGTAATGCCAAGTCATCTGCAAAATCGAGGTCGTCAAGCTGTGTCCACAGTGTCCACTGTATTCCGCTTCTTCTCTGCTCTGTGGTCCTCTTCATGACCCAGTCTATGGCCAGTAGGAAGAGGAACGGAGACAGCAGACACCCCTTCCTGACACCGGTTCTGACCTGGAGCTCCCTGGTGAACTGCCCTTCGTGGATCACGCGACATGTCATGCCATCGTAGCTGCTCTTGATCAGGCGGACAAGCTTTGTAGGTACACCGTAGTGTCGTAGGAGTTTCCACAGAGTCTCTCAGTCCACGCTGTCAAATGCTTTCTCGTAATCCACAAAGTTGACGTACAGCGGGGAGCTCCACTCCAGAGACTGTTCCACGATGATGTGGAGAGTGGCGATCTGGTCTGTACATGATCGGTTTTTGCTGAATCCTGCTTGCTGGTCTCTCAGCTGGGGGTCAACGGAGCTCTTCATTCTCTCCAGGATGATAAAAGACCTTTCCTGGTACTGACAGCAAGGTGATTCCTCTATAGTTGGAGCACTTGCTGAGGTCACCTTTTTTGGGAAGCTTGATTAGGTACCCCTCCTTCCAGTCAGCCGGCATCACCTCCTCTTCCCAGATCTTTCCAAACAGTGGGTACAGCATCTCTACTGTTGTCTCTAGGTCTGCTTTCAGAGACTCCGCTGGGATGCCATCTGGGCCTGCTGCTTTGCCGTTCTTCAAAAATGCCACTGCTCTTCTGATCTCTTCCCGGCTGGGTCTGTCACAGCTGATGGGTAGGTCGGTCTCTGCTGGCTGGATGTCTGGGGTGGGGGGGGTGGGGGGGGGGGGGTGTCGGGTGGGCTGGGTCTGTTCAGTAACTCTTCAAAATACTCGGCCCATCTGTCGAGTTGGTCTGCTCTGTCTGCAATAGGCTTGCCTTCCTTGTCTTTTACTGGTCTTTCTGTATGGCCATACGTGCCCGACAATCTTCTGGTAATGTCGTAGAGCTGTTTTATGTTGCCGCTGCCTGCTGCCTTTTCTGCCTCTGCTGCCAGGCTGTCTGTGTAGGCCCTCTTGTCTGCCCTGATACGCCTCATCACCTCGTGGTTGGCTTCCGAGTATTCCTCCTGTGCCCTTGCTTTGGCAGCTCTCGTGCGACTGTTGTTGACAACTGCTTTCTTCTGCTTCCTCACTTCTATCTTCTTCAAGGTCTGTGCCGACAGCCAGCCCTTGTGATGGTGTTTCCTGAACCCTACAGTGTCTTTGCAGGTTGAGTTCAGCGCCTCTCTAACTGCCTTCCACTGCTGCTCTGTGGTGACCACCTCCTCTTCATTTACTAGCTCCTGTAGCACTTGAAACCGGTTGGACAGCACCAGTTTGAACTCTTCTCTCACTCCAGTCTCTCTCAGGAGGCCTACATTATAGCGCTGTCTTCTTGTTGTCTCTGTGCGGCTTTTCTTTAACTTGAGCTTTATTCTTAAGCCAGGTGAGCAGATGGTGGTCTGAGGCGATATCTGCTCCCCTCCTCACTCGAACATCTTGAAGGGATCTTCTAAATTTCTTGCTAATGCAGATATGGTCTATTTGGTTCTCTGTAGTATGGTCAGGTGAGACCAACGTTGCTTTGTGTATTCTTCTGTGTGGGAAGATGCTGCCTCCAATGACAAGTCTGTTTAGAGCACAAAAGTCTACAAAACTCTCCCCGTTCTCACTCATCTCCCCTAGTCCCTGTCTCCCCATCACCTCTTCGTATCCGGTGTTGTCCTCCCCTATTTTGGCATTAAAATCGCCCATGACGATGGTGATGTCTCGCTCCGCACATTTGTCCATGGCACTCTGGAGTCGGTCGTAGAACTCTTGTTTCTCTTCCTCGTCACCGTCATTAGTGGGCGCATAACACTGGATGACGTTCAGCTTGAGCTTTTTCTTGGTTCTAAAGGCTGCTGTGATAATTCTTGGCCCAAGAGGTTCCCAGCCCATCAGTGCTCTCTGTGCCACTGGTGACAGCATGAATGCTACTCCTTCTGTATGGGGGGTATTCTCCTCTTCATGACCTGAATACAGAATCATCTCCCCAATTAACAGCCTTTTCTGGCCAGACTGTGTCCATCTGACTTCACCGATACCTAGCAGGGAAAGGTTGTACTTTTGCATTTCCGCTGCTATCTGGGCGGCCTTGCCGCTCTGGTACATGGTCTTGACGTTCCATGTGCCCATGGTTGTGTCCCTGGATAGAGAGAGGCGGCTCGGTCCTGTGGCTTCCGAAGACTTCCGGCTTTCACCACAGGACGTCATAAATCTTCTGGTAGAAGAACCTTCCTCCTCCAGGAAAGGAATTACTGTTTGTCTTTTCGTCGGCGTTTTTGTAGCTATTTCCTTTTTTGTAGGGTGGGGAAGCTACCCCCACGCCCAACCCCCTTACTAGGAGGACCAGGGGTTTTCTGTCGGGGTCACCTTCCCTTAGACCATGTTGGTTCACGGCACCTTATTTCATTCGGTGCACCCCTCTCGCGAGGGACCCCCTATCCACCACCCAGGGGACGCGCCTCAACGCCATATGGTCCCAGCGCGAGGACTTAACTCTTCACTAACTAAATAATTTGTCCGTATTAATGTACTCTGCCAATAAGTAATTCTGTTAAAGAAGTTATTTTGGGATCCTACCCGTTGCTTGTAACGATGCATACAGCACTAAAATAGCCAAGTACACACACTGCAAGTGAACCTCGGCTGGACGGATCTCAATGCCCACAGGAACTTGTCTCCAGCAGCTGGATCCGCCAGCCGTAGGCAAAGACCTACCAACTATATAACAGTTCCAGGAGATGGATCCACAATATTAATTCAAGGGTAGTGCCAGATAAGCTTGGCATCAAGCTAATCTGGCACTACACTTGAATTAACTCATTCTACCCCAAGACCGAAATCCCCAAATTTTACCGTTGTCCTCTGAAGACTGCAGTGCAGTGCAGGACACAGATCGACCGTGATAGTTCAAGGGTGATGCCAGAATGCGCCAAACTATTCTGGCATTACGTTTGAACTATCATGGTCGATCCATATCTTGCTGCGGTGTGTCTGGGGTAGAATGAGTTAACATGGTCAGTCTGCTGTATGGCACTGGGGTTAATTGGGTTAAGGCACCGTTGGTTTATCACGTACTTCATGTAGGCCTGAACAAAGCGTTTGAGATTGCGTGCGTTGATTCTGGAGCGAAGGGACTGCTGGAAATTTTCAATCACAATCTGCAGCTGCTCTTTGTTCTCTGCTTTCTCAAACTGAAAAACGATTAATACATACATAAATAAAAGACTGAACAGTGCATAAGTATGAACAGACAAAAATTAATTTGATAAATCTGTGTATGATTTTTCTTGCTTACAAGTAAGAGTATCTCTCCGTACATATTCACATGTCCAACAGGTTAATTGTTTCACTTACCATCCCGAAGTGCGCAGCAACAAAGGAACATACTTAGACAGTAACATGCAACCTTATTCCAATAATACCTAACAGACCTTTTCTGTTAGTGTACATGTACCTCAATGTTTAACTTTAAAACTGCTAAGTAAAAAAAAAAAAAAAAAGATGAAACAAGAAAACATACATGACTTGGCACCTCCAGTGCAAAACACTTTGAGGAACCTTTTACAAACCATTTGCAAGTCAAAGCTCACCAATGTCACACCCCCCCCCCCCCCCCACCCCTCAAAAAAAAATAAAATAATAATAATAATAATAATAAAAATAAAAAAAATAAAAAAATTATGAGTCAACAGAATTCAATCCCGATATGAGTCAACAGAACTCAATCCTTAGGATTAACGAATTAGCCATATATTTCAGCAAACCTCACACTCAAAGCATAGTCAAAATATTTTTTTACAACAATTACAAAACAAAGGGGAGAATTCATAAAACACTTCCATTAACAAAATAATATAAGAATAAGTGTAATTTGGAGAGAAAAAGTACAATTTGGAGATAAAAAAATCTGCCATTAAAAATGCTGTAGACTCTGAGACAACTGAATCTTGATGTCATAGTTTAGGGTGATGTGAAATTTGAAAATAGTGACAACTGAAATGGACTCTACGCATTACAATATCTGAAATCTACAAGTACAGGTACTTGTCCATGCTGGGTGAAAAAAAGGGGATGCACTGCCTCTGCTAACCAACCTATGGTAGTTGTTGATACACTATCATACACCGATGCTTTTGAAAAAAAAAAAAAAAAAACTACAACAATTTCTGACCATTCAAAAACATTTAAAATGCAACAGTGGCAACAACAGAACGGTTTAAACTATTCACCAAAAGTAAGAACCATTTTAGCATTCAATCTAATGTGTCTCATCATTAACATTCTCTGATCCAGAAAGCGCACTGAAGGGGACAATTTCTCAGTGATCGCCAAAAAATAAAGTGTATCTTTACACATTTCAACTGTTTATTGAAGAAAAATATTTTCTCAAACTATACTGGTAAGGAAAAACTGAGTAAAAAGTGCATCCCAAAGAACAATGCATTTCAGGCACCTTTCATTCACGTGAATGACTAATTGGCATCTTCAAAAATAAGAAAGTGTGCTGTACAACACAAATTTCAAAATGATAAAATGCAAAGCATATTCCCCTCTCCTCTACGTTTTATTACAAACATTATGAGACAAACTATCAAATAAATACACACCGAGATAAATACTAAGTTTAACCCTCTCATGCATGCAGTCAATAGTACTGTATACAGTACCGGTGGCTGCATGCAGAGGAAGTTCCAACCAGGAACTTATTTTGTTCAGTTTATTGACTGGGTTAAAGGAACCAATATTAACTCATTCAAGACGTGCCCCCTCTGGATACGTGGCATAAGCCGCATATCAGGAGGCGGCACGTCTTGACTGAACTAATATCGAGTTTATTGGTATGAAGCTGACTCGTGCTGGTTAGTAGCCCGATACAGAATATGGTGGATGGACATAGCCCATGATATGGCACTGCTGTATGTTTTATCAACATTACTTATGGCGTGAAAATTCCAGTGAAAACCCGCATATTGTCTATACGGGCATCATTTATCATGTGCAACTGATAGCGTTAGAAACCGTATGAGAATATGCAAAGTTGATGGGTCTCCTCAGTCCCAGTCAAACCACAAGGCACAGCTGAAGAAACAATAATAAACATTAAACTAATACTTCTAGAGGCTGCGATGGTCTAGGCAGGTAAGTGCATGCCTCTGGTGGCTCCCTTTGAAGACCACAGATGCACTTTTCTACATATCGCAACAGACTTTGATCAGGGTCAAATGATGGAAGATCATGTTTCTCCATCTGCTTTAACCCATTCAACAAGGCTGTATTTCCCAAAATTTTAGAAGTGTCACCTAATGACTGTACCAGTTTCAGATGGATCAACCATGGTAATTCAAGAGTGTCCCAGATTAGCTTGGTGCTGGATGGCACCAAGCTAATCTGGCACTACCCTTCAATTATCATGGTTGATCCATCTCCTGATGTAGTGCGTTGGGGCTAAATGGGTTAAACTAGTCATGATGTTTCTTCAGCAGTAAAATTACTTATTCAAACCATGCACACACAAAACAACTCCCATCTGCTGCAACTGGCAAACAAAAAGTAATTTTAAAATGCAGAAATGCTGCACATCACTGAATAAGAGGCCACTGTCAGAAGGAAAAACATTATGTACTGACGGTTACACATGGACTGAAAAGTCACTGGAAAGCCATGACACAAAATATGTGAAGTCTGTTTAATTCAGACAAATTATTCACATGGGCACTTCCAGTTCAGACAACAAAAAAAGTACTGAAGCAAAAATCTTCTTTCCTTAAGCCTTAGTTTACATAATAAACAATGCATAAAATATGCAGTGAATGATTTTCCCATAAGATCCCTTCTGTTACCGTGTTAATTAGCACTGAACCACCAGTACTCCTGTGATGAAATGAACTTACGCATGGAGTTAGTGCACATTAGTCATAAAGAAAAGCCAAGCCATGATCTGAAATTTGGAGGCATGCAGTTAATAAAGTTGATATGGTGTAAAAAGAGAGGGTTGAAAATCATGATCAGTGCCAAAAGTAAATTGACAGAAGTCATGTCTAGAATACAAGTGTGTTTAACCCATATCATACTGAGACTACAAGCTTCAAATGTGTACACTCCCATATGCAAGCTACATTATAGTACTTACAGATAAGGATACAGACCAATGGCTTTAGTTCAAGGGTGGTGCCAGAATAGCTTGGCGCCTAGAGGCGCCAAGCTTTTCTGGCACTACCCTTGAACTATTTTAGTCAAACCTATTTCACACACTGGCATATTCCGAATGATAAGGGTTAAGTGGCCACCCATCAGAAGTGTGTATAGTACTCAATCTTCTTACATAAGAAAAACTAACAACAATAAATCAAATAAACAAGACAGAAGACTACTAGTAATACTTGATTTCTGGGTATGCTGACACTGTTTAAAATGTGGGTTACCATTACGTTACCTCAAAGGAGAGCTATAAATAGGAGAAACACAAAATTGGATATTAGCACGCAACACAAATGGAACTCAGTCACCACAACTTGAAATCTATAAATATTAAACAGAATAATTCAGAACACAGTGTGGCCCATTGATTCAGTTCATGTGACGGTCAGGTATTAAATCGAAGTACACCGAGACCAGGACAAAAATCTTCAGCTGGAACACAACATACCAGGTAAACAAATTACAAGCAGGATAGATCCTCATGAACTCCTGCAGTTGTGCGGGCCATTGAAGATCTACACCTCTTGCTAATCTCATTTATTCCTGTATGCCACTGGGAGGCAGGGTTATCCACAGCCAAGTTGCAATGTTTCAGAGACTTATTCTGATGCTGGCAGACAAGGTGATATAATCCTAAGTACATGGAATCTTAACCCTGTGCCAGAATATTTTCTTTCAACATCAGCAACCACCCACAAAATGGGAAGTGGGGGTGGGTGGGGAGCGGACGGGGTGAGGAGGGTATGTTTCATGGAAAAAATGGTTAAAGGTATATTAATTAAAAAGAAAATTCCTCAATAATGTGTGACATACAGACATATTACTGGTATACCAACCATGACATACGAAAATTCTCAAAACAGGGAACAAGAAACAAATGATTATGTGCGTGCATCAATAAGTAGTATATTGCAATGAAAATATAATTCAACAAAACAATAATAACAACAACAAAAACGAGATCAAATTAAATTAAAACAAACAAACACAAAAACCCCGCTGAGAACAGAAAAACAAGATAAAAGGATAAACGCAAGAGACAAAAAGAAATGACATGCACATACACCTGTAAAAGTGTGTGCGTGTTGTGAAATTGACTTTACATGTATTACTTTCTCTTTCTCAATTTTAGTTTAATCAAGAAACAGGACCAATGACAAGGGGATCTTTGCTTTCTGTGCAATAAAAAAGCTAAAGGTATTGGTACTGAAGCATAACTTCCTTCACAGAACAAACATGGAAAATCCAACTCTGATAAAGATCGATCAACCATGATAACAACCATGGACCAACACGAAACTGCCTAAACTGTAACATCAGTACTGCACCAGATTTTCAAACTGTCCCCTCTCCATCCCATATGGCCTTTTTTGCAGATCAAGTAATGTAGTTTCAGAGACAGACCTTATTCTGTCTCTCCTTTTCTCAACCTGAAAAACGTCAAGAATGTATGGGCCATGTGTCACTGTAGCCCATCTGTAACTTTAACCCATCATACTGAGGCTAAAGGCTTCAAATGTGTACACTACCTTATGCAAACTACATTATAGTATTTACAGATAATGATATAGACCAATGACTTTAGTTCAAGAGTAGTGCCAGAATAGCTTGGCGCCTTGAGGCGCCAAGCTATTCTGGCACTAACCTTGAACTATTTTAGTCAACCTATTTCACACAGTGGTATATTCTGAATAAGTGCTAAGTGTAAAGAAAATGTGCAGTGTAGTTTCTGAAGAAAAAAAATTAACCCTCTTGTGTATGAAACCACCATTCCTTTTTTACACTACCAGTGGCTGCATGTACAAGGGGGTTCAACTAGGAAAAATATCCATTGCACAAACTCATTTGAAACCGACTCATTTCATTTTAAAAGGGACAACTGATAATCAACCCCTACACAAAGAACGCAACTGGTCTTTCCAGGCAAATGTAATTTTACAGACCTACATATGCACAACACAACTACTAACAAGAGTGGTCGGTCTGGTGCCGATTCAAAATAATCACTTGTTTCAAGTCCATTAACGCTGTAACTGGTCAGAGGAACACTTCTGCAACTGATGGTTATGAAACACGACAAGTCCAGGGTTCATTTCTGGAACACGCGATGTGCCATTGGCACATCATTTCCCAAAATGACTCGTAACACTTTGAGCTGAGGGGTCTATGACCCATAGGTTTCTCTAGGCAGCAGGCCCTTTCATGTGACTCTATAAGTATAAGGCCCATCCATGTTTGTTGTTTTTTGGTTTTGTTTTGACAATGACTCTGCCCCGTTCTATAAATACGCCATCTGTATGAGAAACAGATAAAATTAGATTGATGCGCTTACCGCTGCTGCCTTAGAAATTCATTAGGCGTGTCAACATGGCATAACAAGCACAAATGGTGCTGAAATTTGTCTTCACATTTACACGTATTAGATCTTGTGAGACTACAGCAGGTATCTTATTAACCCTCCATGCAGACTTCAGTCATGCAGACTACAGCAGGTATCTCATTAACCTTTTGGTGTTGGTAGCTTTGTTAGTCACAAGAATCATCACGACTAAAACTGCTACCAATGCAAGAATGGTTTTGAAAGCAAGATACATGTGAACCATGCTTGCAGTTGTACATGTTTTAGATGGACAACATAGTTGAAAAAAATGGGCAGATACAGTAGTTATGTATGCAAACACGGTTGAAGTTGATAAGTTAAAAGCTTCAAATTTGTACACTGCCAGATGCAAGCTACATTACAGCAGTTACAGGTAAGGATATAGACCAATGGCTTTAGTTCAAGGGTAGTGCCAGAATAGCCTGGTGCATAGAGGCACCAAGCTATTCTGGCACTACCCTTGAGCAATTTTAGTCAAACTTATTTCACACACTGGTGTATTCTGAATGATGAGGGTTAAGTAACCACAAATACTTTGTGATCACACTTGCAAAATCTCATGGTGAGATATCAAACAACTGGTTCTTCTGTGTTCATGCACACTGTCGAGCAAACAACTGGGGCTGTGGGGAGGGGAAGAATGTCACTTATCACTGCACAATCAAAATCTGTTTTTACTGACTTTTCCAACAACTAGTAACACCAGCGAATAAGTTGTGTTTTCCTGGTTGTTCCTATGGTAAGGTGAAATGTTGTGATGCAAATAATATTAAACGCAACTGCTCTGGAAACCAAGGTAAATTTGAAAAATATCACGAGAGATAGCAAAATAAGATTTATCAAAACTCAACACAGATAACCATGTTTATGAGAGATGAATGCCATGGTACTCACTGAAGCCACACTCACAGACCTACACAAAAGCCACACCCGCACTCACACCAAACAAAGTGACCTCATCACCAACTCCCTCGTGCATGCAGCCACTGGTACTGTTTACAGTACCAGATCCTGCACTTACAAGGGGGTTAATGAAGTAACAAACAAGAAACACAAAGCCATTATGGCTCACATGTATAACCGATTTACATATATGTGTGACCTTTGTGACAAGGGCTGGATTCTGCACCAGCAAAATTGATGTTTTCTAAAAATGTAAGCATTTTTCAACATCTGTCAACCCCCGTGACCTTTGTGAGGAGTTGACTAAATTAGTATGCATAGGAAGGTCTTATCATCAGCTATCATTGTGCCAAATTTGGTTGAAAAATGTGCAAAAATATTGATAATACCTACAATTTTATCAAAAATTGGCATTTTACACACATTTGCCAGCCTGTTGTGACCCTTGAGCTTTCCGACGAGACATCCAAATTAGTATGCATAGATAGGTCTTACCATCAGTTATCTCTGTACCAAATTTGGGATTGAAGTTGTGAATAGAATTTGAGAAAAAAACATCAAAACCTCTGTCAAAATATGGCTATTTTTTTGAGGGATCAGCCAAATTAGTGTGCATAGAAAGGTCTTCCCATCAGGTATCTCTGTAGCAAGTTTGGGTTTAAAGTTGTGAATAGTATTTGACAATAGTATTTGAGAATAGTATTTGACATCTTTTGTCAAAATATGGCTATTTCAGACCTATTTCCTGAGCCCATGTGATCCTTGAACTTACCGAGGGGTAATCCAAATTAGTATGCATAGATAGGTCTTACCATCAAGTATCTCTGTAGCAAGTTTGGGTTTGAAGTTGTGAACAGTATTTGAGAAAAAACATCTTTTGTCAAAATATAGCTATTTTTCACCTATTTCCTCAGCTCCTGTGACCCTTGACCTTTCCAAGGGATCAACCAAATTAGTATGCATAAAATGGTCTTACCATCAGGTACCTTTGAACCAAGTTTGGATTTGAAGTTGTGAATAGAATTTGAAAAAAAAAAAAATTATGTCAAAATATAGCTATTTTGGGCATATTTCCTAATCCCCTGGTCCTTGACCTTTGTGAGAGGTCACTCAAATTGGTATGTTTAGAAAGGTCTTGCCACAAAGAATCCTTGGGCCAAGTTTGAAGACTGTGGCTTGAATAGTCTCCGAGAAAATGCCAACATTAAAGTTTACCACGGACGACAGCGGACAGACGACCACTGGCCCAAAACATACTCATTTTTGCTTTGCACGTGAGCCAAAAACGAGAAGTTGATCACCACTTGAAGTAAGACACAAACAAACACTGCATCACCATTTATATTGTTCACAGCAAACAGGAAAAGACCAACACTCACAGAGCCAAAGCGATGCAGGCACAGGTAAGTCTCAGCAGTGGGGTTCATACCTATCTGCTCCAGTTTCCAGTTGATCAGCTGTTAAATAAATAAAATGGATTACGAATTAGAAATACCATCTGTTCGACACTATATGGCAGTCATAGCACAAACTTCTGGGCTTGAAGGCAGATATGAAATAAAATGCATGTTGATCGTCTCACTTCAGCTACCCATTTGACTACTAGTCTGTAATTATGGACCTGTCAGCATTGGCAACATGCAAATGTCAGACCAAAGATAGATATATAGAACCTCACGAATCTCAGCACGAACCTCATGAATCTAAGCAACTGCAGGGCTCAAGGCGATCTATGCATATGCTGCCCTTGTTCATATCAGAGAGGATCATCTAGCCAAAAGTGAACGTGCGATGATTCAAGAGACATATGAGCAACGAAGGTTGGTTGGTTGGTTGTACATTGCTTAACATCCTGACAGCAACAAGACTTCTCAGAACATGCCTGCACTGCTTGTGAATACTGAATGTATGTCGCCAGCTGGTCTAATACACTAAATAAACCTAAGACCAGTTAGCAGCACACATCCAATATCAAGAGCTACAAAGAGCGCAGAAAGTAGGGAGAGTTTAACCCTTTCAGCCCCGACGCACTACCGCAGGAGATGGGTCCACCATGATAATTCAAGGGTAGTGCCAAATTAGGTTGGCGCCTGTCGGCGCCAAGCTAATCTGGCACTACCCTTGAATTATCATGGTCGATCCATCTCCTGCAACAGGACATGGTAATTAGTCATTAGATGACGCCTCCAAAATTTGGGAAATACGTACGTCAGGTTGAACGAGTTAAAAAAGGAAAATACAGGTAGACAGAAACACATGCCCCAGAATAGAGGGGACACCCCACCCTGCGGGGCTGACCAGGGTGACCCCGGGAACTAAAAAATAGTTAACCCCACCCAAGTCCCCCAGGACAGACCCAGGTGTGGTTGAGCAACGAAAGGGGTCACACATCATGACGTTGATAATGAAACTAACCCATTGACCGTCAGTAGTGTTTTATCTTGAGGCCATTTCTGCCGAGGTAATTCACACTGACAAAATGCGCTACTGACAGGGTCCAGCTGACGCAGACTGTTTCTGCAATCTTCCTTAATTCAACATCAATAGACACACGCTGTCCCAAGGAATATGGATTCAAAGTGGTGTCAGCAAGAGGTGTAGAACCTCATGAGCCCCCGCAGTCGCGGGGGCTTAGGAGGATCTATACCTCTTTCATTTGGGTGGAGTTTAAAACCACCTCCGGCATACCTTGTCTTTCATGGACTCCATGAAGCCAGCAGTGGTGCCTGTGCAGTGGATCAGACATACCCCCATTACTCGGTCCGGCTGGGCCATCTGCACACATAATATTATGCACACGAAGTCAGAGTATAACCGTCAGTAAAATAATTTGATACTGCAGTTCTGTCCTGTTACAGTGCTTTTTCCACAGTATACCTAGTACCTTTACCTTCCCTCAGACCCAAACTATAATTTGTATTTTTTGGCCCCATTTCTACAGCAGCATTCTTCAAATGTTTATAATGCCAAGTACAATTCTGACCTTTTCCATGAAAAAGGGGGTTAAAAAAATCAGCCATAAAATAAACTGAAATAAGTGGTTTTTATGTCAAAAAGGATGGCAAAGCCCTTATGGTGCACATGGGTAACCCATCCTCACAGACAATCTGACCTTTGTGACACTGACTTTTCCAACCTTTCACTGCAATCATAAACAAAGCGTTTGACTTTAACTCTTAAACTCCCAGAACTAAATGACTTTCATTCGACAGAATGGAAGTCATTTAATTCTGGGAGTTTAAGAGCTAATAGTATAATACTGTGAAATCCATCAATGTTTAAAAAAAAAAATGTATGCATTTTTCTCACAGATCTGTCAACAACCCATAACATTGCCCTTGGGAAAATTAGTGAGACATTCATATATTCAGAACTCAGAACTCTTTATTCGGTAGGTCAATGACCCATTCGAATTGGGTGAGATTACATAACTGAAAAAACAAATGACAACACGAGAAAGGAAACAGACAAAATATGAACAAAAAGCAATTTTGTCTTGGAATTGGCACTCATAATATAATGATCACACACACACACGCAGCACAGCGCGCACAGACGCGCTGCATCAAGGGGTCTACCCCACCATGGGGCAGACTGAACAGATGTTTTGCAGCCATGGGCCCATAGATAATGTCATATTACACAGATAGTTGTTCATTGCATAATTTAAGTGCATAGAATATGAACATTGCAACTTTTCTGATAGAGTCACAGTCCAGGTTTGCAAGCAACATGAACATGCTTATGTCCTCATTCTTAGTGTCATTCAAAAGGCTAGCCAAGTACTTATTCCTCAATGCTGTGTATATATTACAATACAAGAGAAAGTGTTCTTCATTCTCCACAGTCCCAATACAGAATGAACAGTCCTTCACATATATTTGAATACTTATTTCTACTGTTCCCAGTCTGAAACGTATATATTCAGAAAGGTTTTGCCACAAAGTATCATTGGTCCACGTTTGAAGACTGCAGCTTAACCCATTTCATCCTGATACACTTTTGCTTGAAATAAGTTTGATTATGACAGTTCAAAGATGGTGCCAAAATAACTTCTGGCACCACACTTGAACTAAAATGGTTGATCAATCTCCTACTTGTAACATAGCCTTCATAGGACAATAAGCAAATTTGGAAAAATTCAACCTCAGGATCTAATGGGTTAAATAGTCAGCAAGAAAATGCCAACGTTAGAGTTTACCATGGATGAAGTCCATCATCCTCCCATGACCACTAACCTTTGCGAAGGGTAAACTACATTAAAGTATGCATAATATGATGGTTTCATCATCAGCTAACTTTGCACTAAATTTGATTGAAAAACTTTCAGAAACATGAACAAAAACACAAATAACACTCTGAACAGGCATTTCACACATTTTCAGACCTCTCCTGGCTGGATTAAAACAGACACAAATGTAAACACAACAGCCAAACCACTCACAGCAAATCTTGCAACAATGTTTGCACCTGCTCCCTCTCCAAGACAGATCACCGATTTCACACTGAAAAATTGTTTAATAAAAAACATCTAAATATTCTAAACATGGCTCACAAAAGAAACAACAGTCAGACAGTGCAAGAAAAAGAAGCAAAGACAAATGCAATCATACTGAATTGGTTGTACATTGCTTAACGTCCCGACAGCAATGCCTTTCTCAGGATGTGCCTGCACTGCTTATGAAAAAAAATTAACAGAATATTGAATGTATGTCGCCAGCCGGTCAAATATGCTAAATAAACCTAAGACCACTTAGCAACACACATCCAATATCAAGAGCTACAGAGAGCGCAGACAGTAGGGAGAGTTTAAAAAAGGAAAATACAAGTGAATGGACCAAGGGTAGACAGAAACACATGCCCCAGAATAGAGGGGAAACCCACCCTGGGGGGGCTGACCAGCGTGACCCTGGGAACTAAAAAGTAGTTAATCCCACCCAAGTTCCCCAGGGCAGACCCGGGTGGGGGCTGAATGCAAAAGAAGCAAGATATGACGTTAATTACTAACATTTTGCTTTTACATGTATTTCTTCAACATCTGACTTTGGTAACTAAGTGAAATGAAACTGACAAAATGCACACAATATGTTACACTAAGAAATCCTATGAGTTGTTAGTGTAAAAGCAATTTTTTTGGAGTATGAGCTATCATCTTTTTATTTCAAGTCTTGAATAAACGGTCCCCATCTCACAATTTTTTTTTTTTTTTTTCATTCTGGAGCCGACATCCTCTTTACAAAGCAAAAAGCACCTCTCATCTCCGCAGGCAACAACGCAAACAGCTGCTATACAGCACGGATCTATTCAGTCTAGCAAGATCAATGGTAGGCCATTCTTTCAGCTGCACAAATCTATGGTGGGATCTGGGCTTTTAAAACATTTGTTTGAGAAACTGAACCCCTTCAGGCAGATGCAAGTCCATCAACAAATCAGTATGGACAGTGGGGCTTTCTTTACACAAGCACAAAATGACCCCCTCTATCTCAGAAACACCTAGACCCAATCTCTGGCCAAAGGGAACATATTCTTATGAGTAAATGAAAAGAAAAGGGGAGACTGCCAGTGCTAATATTTTAGGAAGGTTACAAAGTAAAGTAGATAATAGCACTGTCAGGGGAGAGAAGTGTGCATGATTGACCAGTGATCATAGATCTACTGTGGCCAAAGCACACAAAAAAAGAGATAGGAAAGAGAGGGGGCGCTAAAAAAGTGACTGAAAGCAATGTATATGGAAGCCCCCCCGAAGGGGGGCGTATCACATATCCCACTGTTCCAGCCACTCAGTGCATGGAAATTTAAATCTAGGTCCCCCCAAGGGGGGTCCAGATATTTAGCCGGTGTGGACAGCTGTTTCGGTCTTGGCGACCTCTTCAGCACACCATCGGCGATACTGGAGGAGGCAGGAATTTCTGCCTACCTGCAATGACAACCACATTTTACCGTGGTGTCTGCAGGGGCATACATTCCATGCCACCACCTATTCTTATGAGTCTCTGTGGTTCATGAAAATCTATGCCTCCTGCTAAACAGAAAAGGCTGGCTAAGTGACTGTTGACATGACTCGCTGATTGCAATTACTAACTCTCTTGTTTACTAATACCCGTACAACTTACACTAGTTACAGTACTGCAGGCTCACCCAAGGGTGTCAAGATTACCACTTTCATCTCTACATCTCTGCGTTGTCAATAACCAGGCAAACTTGTTGTCAACTGGTTGCTTACATGTCATGACTTTCTCCTCTGTGTTGTTTACAACCTGAGGTATGCACTCTGTGCTAACCCCAGTGTGCTTGGACAGCAACGGGTACTGTATACAGTACTGATGGCCACATGCACATGGGGATTTTTCTCAGTGTCAGATAGCTGTCTACTGTCTGCAATCATTACATGCAGATGATGTATTTTCCTCAGATTCAAGGAGCGAACACATGGTCTGCTTATGCTACCAATCTGTGGGTACCTCAGTGTGACAGAAATTAATCTGTGAACTCCATTGTGCATGCCGCCACCACTACTGTGCACAGTACAGGTGGCTGTGTGCAAAAATGGTTAATCCACTAACCCATTCACTGCCAAGAATAGATCCTCATGAGCCCCCGCAGTTGCAGGGGCTCATGAGGATCTATGCCTCTTGCTGAAATGATTTTGCATCCATGTACCCTTGATGACTCGGAACTTTGATACTGAATGTACAATGATTTTGTAAAAAATCTTCCTCCACTAACAATGAAGCAGTTAAACAAAATTGTACATGTGAAAATAATTACTTACTCAAGTTGGTCCATTATGCAGACAAGGTCTTCTCCCAAACTCTGCATAGTGGGGAATGTGTAACTGAAATCACACAAAACACATGACAATCACTGTTAGTGTTTTGGTCAGGAACGTCAAGAGCAACACTTATTTGTAATAAAGTTTCCTGCACATCACATTTGTGCATACAGCTTCTGCGCAAACAACCTGCACATGCTACAGAAAAATAATACCAGTTATTATCTGCAACAGAAGAACTGTCAAACAGCTTGCATAATAAAATGTTGCTCACACCATAACATGTGTGTGCAAATCAATCGACTTTAACCCTTTGGGTGTTGGTAGCAGTTTATTGTTGTGATGATTCCTTCATTCAGAAATCGTCGTGACAATAACCCTACCCACACCCAAAGGTCTAACAATGCTGGCTTAACTCATTCAGTCCTGACGCACTACAGCAGGAGATGGGTCGACCATGATAATTCAAGGGCAGTGCCAGATTAGCTTGCGCAGACAGACGCCAAGCCAATCTGGCACTGCCCTTGAATTATCATGGTTGATCCATCTCCTGCAACAGGTGCATAAATGTAAGATGGCGCCTCCAAAATTTGGTAAATACGTGCGCCGGGCTGAATGAGTTAAAGCGTTCAGTGTCAGCAGACACTACTACCAGTTTCTACTACAATCTTCATTCGTACGACAAAACCCTGATGTCTCAGGAACATGGATTCAAAGTGGTGTCAGGAAGGGGCAGATCCTGACGAGACCCCGCAATTGCGGGGGATTGTGAGGATCTATACCACTTGCAGCTGGGTGGTTTTCAAACTTTTGGGCAATGAACAGTTAAATTCCATTCCCTCTGGGGTGAATCACAAGGTGGCAAGTGAAACCGACTGGTGAAAATTAACCCATTTAGCCCCATGTCCCAAATTTCCCTGACTCCTATGTAACAGTTGCAGGAGATGGATTGACCATGATAATAAAAGGGTAGTGCCAGATTGGCTTAGCGAAAACAGACACCTAGCCAATCTGGTACTACCCTTGAATTATTATGGTCAATCCATACTCCTTCTGTCGGGCGTTGGGGCTAAATAGGTTAACCCTTATCATTCGGAATACACCAGTGTGTGAAATAAGTTTGACAAAAATAGTTCAAGAGTGGTGCCAGAATAGCTTGGCGCCTCTAGGCGCCAAGCTATTCTGGCACGGCCCTTGAACTAAAGCCATTGCTGGCTTAACTCATTCAGTCCTAATCCACGCTCCAGCAGGAGATGGGTCGACCATGACAATTTAAGGGCAGTGCCAGATCAGCTTGGCGCAGACAGGCACTAAGCTAATCTGGCACTGCCCTTGAATTATCATGGTCGATCTATCTCCTGCAACAGGTGCGTAGTCGTTAGACAACGCCTCCAAAATTTGGGAAATACGTGCGCCGGGCTGAATGAGTTAATCAATTCCCCCCTAGTAAAAGTGTAAGAATAAAATCAAAGACTCTAACCCACCCTCAATACCAGGAAATCAACCTAGTGACACTCCCCATCAGCTCTACTCCACTACCTCATGCCAGTGAGCGTTCTGTTACTGAGCTGCCTGTGCAAGATTCTGACGGATGAAAAAGTAACATTTTTTTAAGATTCCTCCACACAGCAAAGGTGCAATGATAGACTGCACAAACTGTTGGTAAAAACAAATTACAAAAAATAAACTGGACAGCAAGCCAATTTCAGTAATGGAAAATAAGTTGATTTGCAATCCAAACTGTGCAAATACCCTGCGCATCAGCGCGCAGCCAATTATGCCAACTGCAGACTGGGAATCGGGGCAGTCTGCACTATGACATAGCAATAGAGAACCCAGTATGCATGATATCATCGGGCCAACATCTGCTGCTGTTGGTCTACTTGTAGCCATGAGTGGGCCAACGTGGACCCGATGTCATTTAGCTTACTGTTAAACAACAGCTCGCCCAACAAAACCCCCAGCCCCAAATCCGGTTACCAACCCCCGCCATTTTCAGGCCACATTAGGGTTTGGTGCCGGCACTTCTGCCTCTATTGATCCGTGGCACTCTCACTTGTGGCGCCATGGATTCTGACCCAAAAACCTCACTCCCGGAACTGTGATGCAAAACTGTGACTGCCTCTAGCAGGAGGCACTGATCTTTATAAACCCCCGCTGCTGTTGAGGATCATGAGGGTCCACGCTTTCTGCAGATCGAAATTAGCAGTAGTTTGAATCTCATGAATAACAATGGTGCTTACTGTGATTGATTTTTTTGCCTGAAAGAGTTGTTGATCTACCTCTACAACAGGAAGTTGCAGAGATTCTCACGAGTCCAGCAGCGGCAGGGGCTTAAGAAGATCTCTGCAACTTGCAACATGTAGATGGAGGCACTTTTTTCTCTGGCCGTGGAGGCTATGCCATTGTCAGTTTAGCAATGGCCACACTAAACCTGTAATCACTGCCGGAGATTGGAGCACCACCCCCTTGCAGCACTGTAATGAAGCAACTACCCTAGACCTACATGCACATCCCATATGTACGATTAGAAATGCAAAATGCTATCGTGGGACAATTTACCTATGTATGATGAAGCTTTCCGCAAAATAACGTTTAGAAAGCAATCAAACATTTTCTATCACATGTAGCATTCTTTTTTCTGCACCACCGGTACCTAAATGTCAAAACACAGTGAAAACCCCTCTAGCATTCTGACAAATTGTCGAGCATGAGCAGGAGGTACATGTATGATGCTATTTGGTCGCTTGATACTCCGGTTGCGCAGACCCACGTTGGATCTCCCTCTGACTACTCTGAGGTTAAGAAGCCTGCACATTAAATGATATTCTGTACTTGGTGAAACATGACAGAAGCATAAATCGCAGAAAAGTTTCCTGTGACCGACAGCTGGATCTCAGGCTCTTTAACTGGAAGGCTCCTTTAGAAACATGTAAATACAAACAATGAAGTCTGCCTTCATGGTTCCCTGGCACAGTGCTATGTTGAGGCTGATCTGTATTTTCTATTTTTCTACACATTATACAGTGGACAAAAACGAGCACTGGCGATCAGAACATACAATAACAAACAACCAACACATTAGAATATAGACTTGAAATAAATTATAATACATCTGCTAACAATATGACATTGCATTTTGCTATTCTTCTAGTTCTACATCTTCTGATATAACAGTTCCAGACCATTACTGGTTCATGAACTCACACGCCCAAAAATGTCAATGGAATGCCGTGGACAAAAAATACTATCTTCTTTCATTACACAAGTTCAATTTACACCCTCAAATCACTGGGTTTTGTGGTTTGCATGCTAAACTGAACAGTCTGGTCAGTATTTACATGACTAGTACCCACTCAACACAATTTCAGACAGTATTTTTTCATTCAAATGTCAAAGTTGTTAGAAGAGGTCAACAGAATTAGTCAATTTACAATCAAAACGTCACAAAGGCTTAACGCTATTACAAGCATTCAACAGTTACTTTCCACTAGACTAAAATAGTGTTACAACATTTTGCAGTCCAGTTGCCTGTTTGAATAATACTAATACAGTAATAACTGTGCTGCTTCTCACTACCTCAGAATAGTTTGTATAGCACCTACCCCAACTTAACCCATTACACCCTGAGACTGATTTTGTAAAATCTGCTTCTCTTCCTATGAAGGCTACATTACAGATTAGGAGATAGATCAATTGTTTCAGTTCAAGGGTGGTGCCAGGATAGCTTGGCGCCTTAGGTGCCAAGCTATGCTGGCACTACCCTTGAACTATCAGTCAATTTATTTGAAGCTGTGGGTGTATCAGGATGAAAAGGGTTAAACCCTCTGGCTGTCGGTAGCTGTGTTTGTTGAGATGATTCCCACAGGAATCACTGTGACACACACCACTACCAACAGTCAAAGTGTTAACTCAGGACTGCACATTAGTCATAACCCCAGATATGTCTCAGTCCAAGAGCTAGATAATTATGATTCCTTGTGTCTGGTGAGAGAGCTAGCTGCTGGGACTCATTTGAATCTATGCCTCTTGCTGGTGCAAGAGTGACCGATTACACAAGTACTCAGGCCAGGCCTGCTCAAAATGTCAGGAAATTATCTGCCTCATCTTTCACTAGTCGAAAGTCAGTTTTACAACTCATTCCAGAAAGGGAACTAAAGTTGCAACAAATTGTGGCCAATGACTGCAGGCGTACATCAGAAGAAAGCTAATCTCTTGTTCCTGCACGCTGGTTGCCTCCTTCGATCCTCTCCATTCTATCCCGGAGGAGGCTGCTCAGTGGAAAGTAACCACACAGTTTTGCAATCTGAATGCAGTGAGCCCAAAGGTCAAAATCTGATTTGTTATCTGAATGACTCTGATGACTACAGTTTAGGGGCGACTGACCATGATTGTTTAAGGGTGATGCCAGAATACTCTGGCGCCAGGCCTAGAGGCATGAAACGATTCTGGCACCACCCTTGAAATGTCAAAACATGTGGTCGTTCAACACCTAACAACTGTCAATCGCCTCATGTGCCACTGATAAATGGGCTAATCATGTTTCTACTTCTGTTGAAGGTAAAGACAGACACAGATGAACAAAAATAACAATCCCTTGAGCTAATAATGTGGTTTTAAAACCAGTGTAATCTGCAAGTGTGAGAGATTAAAACTAAAATTAGTAAAAACATCATGCCAACAAGAATGGCAAAACCCTCAAGGCTCATATACATGAATGATCCAGTTCTAAAGTAAGTAAAGGGTAGGCTTTTGTACTTACGATGTTTTATAAAAATTGATGAATTTCACATTTTTGTCAATCACCCATGACCCTTGATGTTTGCGACTAGTGAACCAAAATAATATGCATAGAAAGGTCTTATCAGCTACCTTTCTGCCAAATTTGGTTGAAACATTTGCAAAAGTGCTTGGAAAAAAGGGGAAAATTCTATTTTTTCCACATCATCTGCCGATCTCTTGTGACCCTCGACCTTCCTGAGGGTCATACAAATTAGCATGCACTGAAAGGTCTTACCACAAGATATCTCTGGACCGAATTGGGTTTGAAGTTGTAAATACTATTGGAGAAAACAGCTCTTTGTAATGGAGAAAATAGCTCTTTGTGACCGATTTCCTGATCTCGTGACCCTTGACCTTTCAGAGGGGGTCATCCAAATTAGTAAATAGTATGCATAGGAAGGCCGTACCATCAAGAACCTTTGTATCAAGTATGGGTTTGAAGTTGTTAACAGTATTTGGGAAAATACAAATTGTGTCAAAATACTTTAAAAAAACAACTATTTCCTGATCAAACGTTGCCTTGACCTTTGAGAGAGGTCAAAGAAATTGGTTACGTTTAGAAAGGTCTTGCCACAACGTATCCTTGGGGAAAGTTTGAAGACTGTGGCTTAAGTTAAATAGTCTCCGGGAAAATGCCAATGTTAAAGTTTACAACAGATGATGGTGGATCACCACTGACCCAAAACATACTCACTTTTGCTTTTAACTTGAGCCAAAATTCAATAACATACAGCACTTATCGCATTACAAATCCAGCTCTGACATGGATAAGAAACAACAAACAAACACAAACATGACTGTATGCAGAATACAACAAACATGCACAAAACCATTTCCTGCAGTCTGATTATTCACACATTATTGTATGCCGCTGATAGCGACACAAAATGGCACACACCAGCAAAATATTGCAACACATAATGAGCATAGTTAATATAAACAATGAAAGATAGCAATGAATGTATAGTGACGAGTATCTCTGCGCACATGTTAACCCATAAAGCCCTGAAAGACTATGACAGGATGTGGATTGACCATATTTCAAGGTTGGTGTCAGAATAGCTTGGCGCCTAGAGGCGCCAAGCTATTCTGACAACAGCCTTGAAATATCATGGCCGATCTGTCTCCAGAACTGTGATACAGACCTCAGAGGATATGTACACAAATTTGATAATTTCATCCTCAGGGCATAAGGAGTTAAAGTCACCCTTGTAGGAACAAAAATTGGATAGGGCAACAAATACAGTCAAACAATTTGATAGGTATCTTGTAACATTCCCTTCCCAGTTTTCTCTTATTCATGATCACAATTAGAAAATCTCTTCTAAAAGAGAAAAAAAACACCTCAAAATGCTAAAACACTTGTGTGTGGGATGGGCAAGACAAGAATAAAATCAAGATTCAAGCTATTTCATGGATAGCAATGTGAACACAGTATTATTGTTAGCACAAGAGACCTTAACCCCTTCCCTGCCACTACATACATTTTTGTTTCTGAAATCTTGGTTTATTCAATGACCAAAAGTCAACAACGTCCAAGAAACATGGATATAAATTGGTCTAAGAAAGAGGCATAGAGCCTTATGAGCCCCTGCAGTTGCAGGGGCTCATGAGGATCTATGTCTCTTGCCCTTGGATCGTGTCACTTTTTTCTGAGCGGCGAGATGGCCTTAGTCGCCTGCTCAGCGTTAAATCCCAACAACTAACTTTTTTCTCAGCACTGATGGAGTTAAGTTTTATATGCAGCTATCAGTACTGCAAGTGCAAACAGTACCGGGTAGCTGCATGCACAAGGGGGTTAAACATGATGTCGTTTATCTGTTGGACAGGCCATGCCAACAACACTACAGTACATGCATGGCCACACTGCAGGGTGCAAAGCGTCACTTTCTTTACCAGGTGTATGTTCCGGAGGCGTGCTTGGGTGGGTGCCTGTCGGGACAGGTCAGCACAAGGGATCAATGTCACAAACCAATGCTGCTAACAGTCAACTGAAGTCATTCAGCAGAAAGAGCAAGTGTCCTGCATTTTGGCTACTGGGAACTGAGGAGTTGGGAGTGGGGTGGATATGGGACACACACTAAGTAATTCTACATGAATTGGTAAAGCTGCAGATATAAAAATAAATGAGTGGTGGAATAGAAGTGGTATATTCTATGTGTGACAAACATTTAAAGCGATTTTCTCCAGGCAAGGAAGGGTTAATGACTCACACTATCTTCTTTAAAAATATGGATGTAACTTGTCTTCAGTTATGAAGTTTGAACATTGTACGATGAAATGCTTTTCTGCTCTTCTTTTTCTTTGGTACGAAGGAAGAGTCGCCCCGTTGCACACAAGGACAAAAGTACACTGATGCTATGTGTGCATACTCACATCAATTGCAAACTGAAGGACTAAAAAGTCTTAGCTGAGGCAAGACACTAACAAGCCACTGTATTGGTGAAGTAACCCTTATCAATCAGAATACATCAATCAGTGTGTGAAATAAGTTTGACTAAAATAGTTCAAGGGTAGTGCCAGAATAGCTTGGTGCCACTAGGCACCAAGCTATTCTGGCACCACCCTTGAACTAAAGCCATTGGTCTATATCCTTATCTGTAAGTACTATAATTAGCTTGCATATGGCAGTGTACAAATGTGAAGCTTTTACTTTTAGCTTCAGTATGATATGGGTTAAAAATTTCAAGCCAGCCCTAAGGAAATGCAAAAATTAAGTTAGCCCATTTGTGCACCATTGTTGTCAAAGCTAAGGAAAGCACTTATAAAGGTAACATCATGAACTATTTAACCCTGTATTGCTGTAACTTAACGTTTCCCTTAGAACATCATAAAATGAACAATTCTTTTTATAGAAGAGTTCCCCTGTTGTGCACAAAGGGCAGTAGCATACATCTGTTAGTGTAACTTGTGCGAAGTTTGGTAGAAACGTATTAGTTGAGGCAAGGCAACATTGAGAGCTCCCTTTACTGGCAAATTTGAACAACCAAGGCCCTGTATAAATGCAGGTGTGTGTGTGTGTGTGGTGGGGGGGGGGGGGGGGGGGCCAACAGTGTGGAAGTGGGATGTGAACATCTGTTGGAAAAAAAAAAATGTTATCTTTACTATTTATAAACAAGTTTATAAGTTTCTTCACAGCTGTGAATGCTGGAGTGCCCTACTTCTACAATACATGTTGCACACCCACCATGAGTAAAGGAAAGTGCTAAAGGAGAAATAATGCATACTGTTTGTGGCCTGCTTTCTGGAAAAGTAACAAATGCTTGAGTTGTCATTTAGAACACTGTGTGAACATCTCCTTGTGTATGGTTGTTGTCAATGGGCAGAAAGCCAGAAGCCCAAAAGACAAGCACATCACATCACACTAAACAACCCCTAAGCTGCTGGTGAACAGGGATCCAGATGCCTTTGCAGACTGGTCACTGCTTGACAAACATGGATATGTGACCAGCAAGAGGCACAGACCTACATGAGCTCTCACATCTGCGGGGGTTCATGAGGGTCTATGCATCAGCTGTGGTGTCTGATGCATCCTGGCAGTAATGGGATAACAAAAGAAGCCTGTCCCAGTTTCTTAAAAAATACTGTAGGTAAACAAAAGGCAACCCAAGTCACAAAACATCTTTGGGCCCACGACGGCGGCAGTGGGCCCACGCACAGCCATGCATGGGCCTAATGCGGCCATCGTGGGCCCGAGGACCTCTGCTTACTAGAAAGATCACAGTAACTCAGTGAGAGCAGTGAGACAGCAGACCTTCCCAGCTGCTAGATGACAAACTAACTATCACAGCAGCAGCCGTCAGTCAGGAGCAATGATCACGATCAATAGGCTGCATGTTATCCTGCTCCCCCACACTTCATCCCTCGTCACCACAGCTTTTACTAGTTTTAGCAATGGATGCCTACAGACTAAGAGGGGCTTACCCTAGTATTCCAAAGCCAGGGCGATAAAATCAAGGTTTGTCCCACACATTAAACAATTCCCTCAGGAGGCAGGCAACATACTATTTTTTTGCAGTTGTTACTAGACTGAAAAAGAAATGTATGAAAAGGAAATCTCTTCAAAATCAAAATTCAATGGAAGAATTGCATTAATACCCTGCGGTCCCCCCCCCCCCCAACACACACCCCCCCCCCCAAAAAAAAAAAAATAAAATAAAAAATAAAAAAAAAACGTTTGGCCTATCTTAGAGCCCTAACTGTTAGCAGGAAAAGATACCCTATTTAACAATGTGATGAAGGGACACATCTCTCATTTAATCAGGCAAATCACATCGCCAATCATGATTTGCTTTGACTGAGCCCTTAGGTCGAAATTTAGGAGCTATCATCTGAGCATTATGAGTATATTACTTGAAATTATAGATCAGTCCCAAACAGACCATGACAGTTCAAGGCTTGTGCTGGAACAGAAGCCATGTTATTCTAGCACCACCCTTTATCTACTATGGTTAGTTATTTGGGTTTAACTGCTATGGCTGACCCATATCGTACTGCAGTGTGTCGACTCAAAATGGGCTAACACATGGTGCTGCATGACTTACTCAGAAGGTAGGTCCTTGGCCTCATCCTCCTGTCCGGGCACGTCCACATGTATAAAGGATGCTCGCCTCATGATTTCCTCCATCGAAGGATGGTGCAGGAAGTTTGTCCACATCGTGTCTGCATGAGAAAAACATTTCAAATACTGACCATTATTAATAATTATTATTGTACAGAATTAAAACATTTATCTGCATCACATCACAAAGATAATCAACAAGAAAACACACATTAATCAAAAGGCAGACAGAAGTTGCACTCGATGGTGATACTGAGCCTTTTATCATTTAGAATCAAAACCATGGATGAATGCACAACTGAATCAGTGATTGAGTGAATGTCTTCCACACCACAGACTGATAGACAGCAAAAAGGATGCTGTGTCTTTCTTCATTTAAAACTAAAACACACTTTTTGTATACCCTGTGTTTGCATGGTTCAAAGATTACACCTTTCAAACAGTAGTTTATTTTCTATAAGTATAACTAAGCAGACCAAGAAAAGAGGGCACTTACGGTTGCATCCCAAGTCGTGTACTGTGAGGATAATAAACTGGCTGGCCTTCAGGTCACCCTGCACGAAAACAAACAAAAAAATTAAGCAAGGTTTTTTTTAAAAGCCATGGTGATAGTGGTGGTATCAACTATCATGCAATACCCCCCCCCCCCCCACCCACCCCCAGCCAATGGATACACATGAAAGAAAGGGTTACATTAAACACCAACAGTAACTTTACATTCAAACTGTACAAAATAATGCTGTGCTGCAAGGCTAGTAGCAGTTCATGTCTATGCATAATTCTTAAGTGTCATGCCAACCTTTTTACACTTAACAGTCACAAGATGCAACCACTACAACAATGTCTGAAACAGTCACAACTCACTGGACACAACTGATTCCCAGAAAATCTCAAGGCTGTAGTTATCAGCATCTAACTCTAAGAAGAGTGCACAAGTCATAACTGACAGTTCCATGCCACTTAATAATGACATAATCTGGATCACGACCCTCCAGATCTTTGTTGTACTACTTATAACGTGAAGACTTCATGAAACTAAACCCCATTAGCACATTTCAATAATATAATTGATTGATTGATTGTACATTGCTTAACGTCCCGACAGCAACAAGACTTTCTCAGGACGTGCTAGCACTGCTCGTGGAAAAAAACACAAACAACAGAATATTGAATGTATGTCGCCAGCCGGTCCAATACGTTAAATAAACCTACAACATGGGATCTAAATAAAGCTAAGACCATTTAGCAACACACATCCAATATCAAGAGCTACAGGCAGCGCAGACAGTAGGGAGAGTTTTAAAAAGGAAAATAAAGGTGAATGGACCAAGGGTAGGCAGAAACACAGGCCCCAGAATAAAGAGGAAAACCCACCCTGTGGGGCTGACAAGGGTGACCCTGGGAACTAAAAAGTAATTAACCCCACCCAAGTCCCCCAGGGCAGACCCGGGCGGGGGAATATATAAAGAAAAGATAGTTTATTGCCATATTTTTTCATGTAAAAAACAATAAAAACATTGGAATTTGTCTTGATGTCAGTTACTAAGAGTAAGACTAAAATAATACATACACACACACACAGAGTAAACTCTAAAATATGATTTTCATGTTAAATAATAAGCAAATACTGGTATTAAACACGGCGAATGGGCACGCCTCACTGATTCAGTTATAAGTTGACTGTACACATTCCGACAAGTTCTCACTCGCCGCTCGCCCAGATGATCAGAGAGAGCGCGAACAGCCAAAGGGAAAAAACTGTTTCGGAATCTGATGGTCCTGATGGACCTCTTACAAACGCCCTGATGGTAAAAGTTGGAAAAGCTCATTGCCAGGGTGGGTGGAATCACTGGAGATAAGACTTGCTCTATGTAAAGTAAGACTAAGAGACGCTGGTGGTACAGCGAGTCCAGACTAGGAAGATCTCTGCCTATGATTTTTGAAGCGGTCTTGACCATCCTTCTCAGTCTGATTTTCTCTTTGGTCGCGACGGAACCATACTAAACCATGATCGAAAAGGTGAGCACGCTCTCAATCACAGCTCAGTAAAATTGCATTAACATGTGGGCACAGAGAAAGAAATTGCATTTTATCAACAGAATGATACCAGTTCTATATTTATCTATATCCCGTAGTCTTGCCGACCGTTGGGGCACCACTGATGACTTGGCAACCAGCTCTCTCCATTCCTCTCTGTTCTCTGCCATTCTCAGCGAATCGCCCAGCTTCAGTCCTGTCCACTCTGAGATATTGTCCTCCCATCTTTTTCTCTGTCTTCCTCTCCTTCGTCCTCCTTGCACAGTGCCTTGCAGGATTATTTTGGCAAGCCCTGCTGAACGCGTGACATGCCCATACCACTTCAGTTTGCGTTTTCTCACAATGGCTAATAAGTCTTCATAGGGCCCGATGGCTTGCCTGATTCTGCTTCCCACTTCCTCGTTTGTGATGTGATCTCTGTATGAGATGCCAAGCAGCCTTTGAAAACATCTCATTTCAGTGGCTTGTATCCTCCTTTCAAGGTCTGCTGTGAGGGTCCATGACTCGCAGGCATACAAGAGCACTGAGATGACTAAGGAGCGCATCAGTCTGATCTTGGAGCAGAGTGTGATGTTTCTGTCCTTCCATATGGTCTTCAATCTTGTCAGTGCTGTTGTCTGCGCAATCCTGGACAGTATTTCTGGTTTTGATCCCTCATCTGTCACAATGGCTCCTAAGTATTTGAATTTCTTAACTGTTTCCAGTTTTTGGTCTCCAACCATGATTTCAGTGCCAATGCCACTGGCATTATTTGTCATCAGTTTGGTCTTCTCTGCACCGATTTCCATCCCATATGCAATGGCTGTACTATCCAGCTTTTCCACCAGCTGAGCTAGCTCCTTCTCTGTTCCTGCAAGGCCATCAATGTTGTCCGCAAAGCGCAAGTTCGTGATTGTTCTGCCTCCAATACTGACAGTTCCTTCATGATCTTTCAGAGCATCCATCATGATTCTTTCCAGGAAGATGTTGAAAAGAGTAGGTGAGAGCAAGCAGCCTTGTCTGACTCCAACTGTAGTCCTAAACCAGTTTCCTATTTTGCCGTTGAAGCAGACTGCGCTAGTGGCCTTGTTGTAAAGGTTTGCTATGACTTTGATCAGGTTGGCATTTATGTTGTATAGCTTCATGGTGGACCAAATGGCTGCATGCCACACCCTGTCAAATGCTTTCTTAAAATCCACAAAGACATGATAGAGGTCCTGCTGGTGCTGGAGGTATCTCTCACATAGAACTCTCAGGTTGAAGATCTGCTCAGTTGTGCTGTGCCCTGGTCTGAAGCCTGCCTGTTCCTCAGCTATGATTTCCTCTGCCTGTGGCTTCAGCCTGTTCAGTAGGATCTTTGTTTAACATGACTTTGCTTGGGTGGGATATAAGACTGATCGTGCGATAGTTCTGGCATTGATGTAAGTTGCCTTTTACCACTGCTTATTTACTGTGTCATTCTAAAAACTCCCTTGTACATGCAGTCACCTTTACAGTGAACAGCACCAGTGGTTGCATGCACAACAGATTAAAACAAAGAACACACTCAAGCGAATATCAGAAAATGTGTCTGATAATTACTACATAGACCCAAGGCACCCATTTTTTTTATTATTATTATATTTTTTTTTTTAGGGGGGGGGGGGGGGGGGGGGGGGGGGGTCATGAGAATTCATAGCTCTTGCAATTATAATGGGCTGAATTTGGGAATGGGATATTACTATACACCCCCCCCCCCCCCCCCCCCCCCCCCCCTGAATGCATTATGAGTTCAATCCACTGGAATCACCTTAGCCCAAAGCATGCCAAATGTAATGTATACTACTACTACTACACATTATTACCCAACATTAAACTTTAAATGAACCCAACACTCCATTTCCCACAGCATATAAACAAGACGCCGCTGGAAACTAAATAATTTGGACATTCACAATGCTGAATGCTGTCCCCTCATAAAAAGGTGAGTTAGGGTCACTTAAAGGTCAGTTTTCCTTCATAATTTTCATAGTACATTTGGTAAACGTATTGAACAGTCATTTTCAATCTCAGAAAAACATCCACAATTACGGTACATTATACAAATTCAATTAAATGGCCCCAGTGGCATACATTCTGATATTTTCATTTTCATCCAGATGGATGTCTTAGTCTTCCTTCTGATCTTTACATCTGCGAACAATTGTCCAAAGAAGAGAAGACAAGAAAATAAGTTCCCATTGTTATCTATTGGCATCACTGTACAAAACAAATGTGTTGTTCTGGCAACAAATTGTCAAGTATGAGATATTTTTTTATAGCAAACCAACCACACTACCACATGTATTTAGTAAGTTTCTTTAACCCATATCATACTGAGGCTAAAAGCTTCAAATGTGTACACTGCCCTATATATGCCAGCTACATTATATATAGTACTTACAGATAAGGATATAGACCAATGGCTTTAGTTCGAGGGTGGTGTCAGAAAAGCTTGGTGCCTAGAGCTGCCAAGCTATTCTAGCACTACCCTCGAACCATTTTAGTCAAACTTATTTTACATACTGGTGTATTCCAAATGATAAGGGTTAACCATAACTCCATCATGTTCTCTTAACCCTTTTCATCCTGATACACACTGCTTGAAATAAATTTGACTATGATTTGATAGTTCAATGGTGGTACCCGAATAGCCTGGCGCCTGAGGCACCACCATTAAACTAAAATGGTTGATCTAATTCCTGTTCTGTAATGTAGCCTTCTGAGGACAATAATCTTTTTTTTTAATCAGCATCAGGGTGTAATGGGTTAATTGATGTAAATGCTAGCACTGTTCCTGAACAGAAGCAGGACATTTATCATGCCATGTGTGTGAGAGGGGGGAAAATTACTGCAGGAAAAAAAAAAAATCCTGCCGAAGCAGGTATTCCCTTAGGGAAGCTGTACAGTATACAATAATCTGTGTGCGTGCTTGAAGCCTGATGCCATTACATAGATAGATTTATGCAGGTTGGAGGTCTTGCAGACAGACGGACGCTCCCCCCCACCCCCCCCCCCCCCACCCTCCCCCGCGAATCAATGCCGTTTGCAGACTGCGGTTAAGGCATATCGTGTACGCAGGCCACACCAAACACAATGCCAACAAAAGTGTCTTGACTGTAACATTTAATAGCAGAAAACAGTTGGGTCGGTCGGTAGGTAGAATTTTGTGTATGTGTGCGTGTCACTGGGAATGGATGAGAGGAGATTACTTTAACATGGGTGGACATAAGAGTGGAGTGAACAATATTACACTCATTCACTTCTACTAGCAGAATTTTTACAGCACAAACTTTTATCTAGTCGCATGCACGTTTAAGGCAGTGATCACGGTACAACGGTTACGTTTGGCACACTATAGGCAGTCAGCACGACACCACCGCAGACACCCCCTCATCCTCTGCCATCGTATAAACAAACCCAACTGCCCTCCGGCGATCAAGTTCAACCTTTCGCTTAGTCAGAGGAGCTAATAAGCCTCGCTGGTGAGTTCGGGTCCGCTGTGTGTAAGTGAATCATCTCATAGACTCACCACACACGTTATAATACGGGCCTGACCTCTGATGACCCGACCCGTACGATCTACCTAAAAGCGGCTCAACCAATCGGGCTCCTCGCTGATGACACCCCCCCCCCCCACCCCACCCCCAACACAGCCGTAGTCTAACGGCGAACCAGAGATATCTAGAGAGGGCTCTCTGGATATCTCTGCGGCGAACTAGACCATAGGGGCCTGGTTAGTGGTGCTTGACTAAATGCTAATCCGCTGCGCCACCGCGTCTGCTTGTTCAATTCAAAAAACAAGTGAACATAATAATGTGCAGTTACAACAGAGCTCCCATAGCTATCTAGGCTAAGGTAATGCCTGAGTCTATTCCAAATGAGATGGGCTTTAAGTCTAACAAAGTCTCCTACATGAGTAAAAGTAGTGGTCACAACGTGACAGCCGACTTAATTCTAACCATATGAGCAATATGGGGTATTTAATTAATAAAATTAAAGCCACCTCTGGCACAATCATATGCTTGCAATTTTTAAAAAAGCAAAACAAAAACTATAGACGTTCAGACAACAACCAAAACAACAACTTTGTTTTTGGATTCAAAACAATTGTAGTTGAATGGAGCACATTGTAAATTAATTTCTATTCATTCTGATGCATAAACAGAAATAATAATAATCAAGATAATAATGAGTACATGTACTTCATATCAGTTAATGGCAAAGACAGCTCTAGGCACTTTAAAAAAAAAACTAATTGTACAAGAACTAATCAATTACAAAAGGTTAATTACAGGAAAAATATAAACAAAAATGACATCTTATAAAATGCCAACAATCACTTTTCCAAAATTCATATTGTTAAAGAGACCCACACACATACACACGCAGATTTCTACAAATTGCTTCAACACAATGCCATCAACCAGTTGTGGCAGACCAAAAAAAAA
>BTPG01000002.1:293833413-293980913 GCA_036245525.1 Semisulcospira habei | reverse complement strand
GTTCATGTCTACTGACAGGTAGAGGATGAGGGTGACCGCATGTTTATCACAGAAGTCTTCTCTGGCTGTGTGCGCTACTCCAATGCCATCTCAGTTGTTCTTGAGGGGTTCTACAACCGGGATGGGAAAAACACTCTCCGCTCCCAACAGAGCATCTACCATGGTAAGTTTCTGTTCTGTTTTACTGTTCTGTACCTTAACGATCCATAAAATGTGGCAACTTGGCTTGTGATTATGCTTAGCCGATATCCTTTTGCTGTAAATCACACGCGATGTGAACCAAAAATTAAGCTCAGATTGTCAAAGAACTGTCAACGATTATTTCCTTGTCATACAGTTGTTAAAATACAGCCTTTTCTTTTTTGAAATTTGTGGAAAAAATTAACTTGAGGAAAACGATCTCTCAAAAGACATTAACACTGCATATGGTAATAAAACCAGTTAGAGTGGCTTTGGAAAATGGTCTGCCATGTCGTTCCAATAGCTAGTAAAATTATTTAAGTTTGTTATACCAGTAGATGCATTTTATTCATGTAAGCACTACAAATATTTGGCGATTTAGCAGGCATAGTTTGTTTCTATGAAGTGTTTCTTCTCGCGCTGCCTATCATCAACAACAATGCACTATTTGTGCACACAGCCCACTGCACTTTCTCGTTCTTCGCACTAGACAGCAGTTTAGATTTGGAGAACTCACAACCTCGGTATTGGTTATGCCTGATCTCTCCATTTATTGATCATTTTGTTCTTGACCAGAAAATCCTTTGCTTTGTTTGTTGTGATTTTTTGTGTGAAATTGCGCTGTATGTTGCATAGACTCTGTGAGGGAGCCACACAGAAGGCTTATTCACGCACACCCGACTTGACATTAATGGGTGCATGGTTCATGTTAAGTGTGCAGCCGGTGTTGTGCTTATTTATGTTAAAACCACTGTAATTGTCGCCAGTGACAAATATGCTGTCACCTGAGAGATGGCTTGGAACTTAAGTAATTTAATTTGTTATTATGGTGCCGTAATCATGTGCATGTATCAAAAGCAAACACACAAACAAACGAACATTTTAAACAAAAGATCAATGGTAATAATAATAATAATATCCTGGAACCTGACATGGGTGATCATCATGAGTCATAGACTGACAAGAAGTCACGTTAACTCATTCATCCCCGACACACCACAGCAAGACCATGGATCCAGCATGATAGTTCAAGGTCAGTGGTGCCAGAATAGCATGACGCCCATAGGCGCCAAGGTATTCTGGCACCACCCTTGAACTATCATGCTCGATCCGTCTCTAGAATTGTAATACAGTCCCCCAAAGGGCAACTTCAAAATTGGGGGATTACCAGTCCTGGGGCAGAATGTGTTAAGGTGTTCACTTAGACAGGCCTTATTGTATTCCCAATTACAAGTGCTGCCTGCCTGCATGAAATCTAGTGAGTGTATCTATTTTTAGACTGGGGCCAGGTGTACACATACCTTGATATTAACCCGCTCTTGTGTCTAGATTGAGAAAACTGATAGACGTAAACCCCTACCTAGTAAGCAAAGGTCCTCGGGCCCACGGCGGCCGCCGTACGGGCCCGCGCACAGCCACGGCCGTCGTGGGCCCGAAGACGTTTTGCTACTAGGGTTGACTTCTTCTGTCTGAGACGAACCATAATCATGTAGAATTGAAACACTTGAACTGTTCATGTGAGGCATAGATTCTTGAGGGCCCCGGCGGCCGCAGGTACTCATGAGAATGCGTATGCCACTCAGTTGCAGATGGAAAGGGTCGTCTGGTTGAGTACGTTACATTGTTTATTCGTTGCTTGACGTCAGAAGAATGCAGTACACCTTTCGGGGGCTCAGTAGTAGCACGTACTGAGCGGACACTGCCCGACCGACTTTCCAGTGCAGAAACATTAATTAACTCTCTCTCTCTCTCTCTCTCTCTCTCTCTCAGCCAGTGTGTGTGTGTGTGGGTGTGTGTGTGTGTGTGTGTGTGTGTGTGTGTGTGTGTGTGTGTGTGTATGTGTAGTGTGTGTGTGTGTGTGTGTGTGTGTGTGTGTGTGTGCGTGCGTGCGTGCGTGCGTGCGCGCGCGCGCGCGCGTTTGTGTATGTGTGTATGTGCTCTCAAAGCGGCCAAACTAACCTGCATGTTTATAAGGTGTATGCATGTAATGTATGGTAGCGGCCACGGCGCTCGGAGTTGCCCGTGACTGAATTATGTTGCCGCTATTGATTGTTGAAATAGCTAGGTCGTCGACATGACACAGATGTCATTGGCCGTCTCTGACCGTTTTAGTGTTTCGCTTTGCCATCCATAAAAAAATGAAAATACACAAGTTCAGATGTTTAGAGTAATTAACGTGCACTAATCTGATTGAGCTGTCAAGGTCAATCCGTCTCAGGCAGTTGGCGCTGGACGTATAAGAAATAAATATGACAAAGGTCGGAAAAAAATGTGGGTGCTTTTGTCAACAAAGGAGTTTGAAGAATGCAAATCCGCCAATGATTTGTAATTTTTGACTCGCCGCGGAACAGGTAAAAGGGAGTCTGTGCTCTGGGCCAGTCGTCTGTCCGCGCTGTCGTCTGTGGTAAACTTTAACGTTGGCATTTTCTCAGCGGAGACTATTCAAGCCGCAGTCTTCAATCTCGGCCCAAGGATGCTTTGTCTCAAGACCTTTCCAAACAAACCACTTGGAGTGACTCTGTTAAGGTCAAGGTCGCAGGGGATAAGGAACTATAATAGGTAAAAAAATTGCCATATTTGACAAAATTGATTTGTTCTCAAGTACTATTCACAACTGCAATCCCAAACTTGGTACAAGGAAACCTGATGGTAAGACCTATATATGCATACTAATTTGGATGACCCCTCAGAAAGGTCTAGGGTCACAAGAGGTCGGCAAATGTGTGTAAGATGCCAATGTTAGACAGAATTGTAGGTTTTATCACCATTTTTGTAAAGTTTTTAATCAAATTTGACTCAAAACTAGTTGATGATAAGAACTTCATATGCATACTAATTTAGTTGACCCATCACAAAGGTCAGCGGTCATGGGATGATCCCCGATGGGTTTAAAAAAGCCATATTCCCCCCCAACCCCCCCCACCCCCCCCCCCAAAAAAAAAAAAAAAAAATTCTTTCTCAAATACTATTCACAGCTTCACACCCAAACGTGATACAAAGATACCTGATGGTAAGACCTATCTATGTATACTAACTTGGATGACCCCTTGGTAAGTTTAAGGGTCACAAGAGGTCAGCAAATGTGTGAAAAATGCCATTTTATGTTAGAATTGTAGTTTCTATCAAAGTTTTTGCAAACATTTCATTTAAATTTGGCGTAAAGTTTGCTGATGGCAAGACATTTATGCATGCTGATTTAGTCGACTCATCGCAAAGGTCAAGGGTCACAGTGGTTTGACAGGTGTATGAAAAATGCTTAATTTCTAATGTTGAGACAACATGAATTTCGCTGGTGCTCACGAGTGATTTAAAAAGTCACAAATATGTGCATCGGGCTTACGCATGAGCCATAAGGGCTTTGCCTTATTGTTGCTCTTATAATGGCATCAACAAACTGAATTGTCTCGTTTATTTGTGCCGAGGACATCGTGGAAACTGAACTCCAACCAAGTATGGTTTTGTTGAGTAGGGGGAAGAAATTTTGTTGTGGGGGGTAAATATGTACATATTGCTTTGACAGGTCTGGTCAGTGGGGAAATAATATTGTAGCATACACTTTCGTCCTTCTTCCTTTACACGTTGAGAAAAGTCTGATCAATCACCCACCAGTCAATCAATTAATCAATCAATCAATAAATCAATCAATCAATCAATCAATCAATCACTCAGTCAATCGATCGATCGATCGGTTGATCGATCGTTCGGTCGATCGATCAATCGATGTGTGTGTGTGTGTGTGTGTGTGTGTGTGTGTGTGTGTGTGTGTGTGTGTGTGTGTGTGTGTGAAAATGACGGATGGGTACGGCGGGTGCTCGCACCTGGTTCTTACGTTGTTGTTTTTTTTCAGTTTAGTAAAAGTCTCATCATGTGCGTGACGTGACTGCATGCTCGTCTGCCCGGATACTGCAAACACAGCGTGGACTGTACGGTCTTAATTGATATTGACTCTCTTTCTCCAGTATTGCACCAAAGCACGGCTTTGGTGAGGTAGGGTTCGATATCGTGCGAGGCATAATTAAAGGCCACAACTACAGGCATCTGATTCTATGTGAAAATGATTTGCCGATCCGACTGAACTCATGCGTGCTTCTAGCCTCAGCCATCTGATCTGCCTTTCACGAAGAAAATGAAACCGCGGCCGGAAAAGAATGATTCAAAGGCCGTCAAGTACAGCCTACATTAGATTGTACGTGAAGACGGTATCCAGACGCAACCTCTTGCGATGTCCAGAGTTGCATGAGGACTAAGCTTGCTCATGCAACTGGCACCAGATTCGTCCATGGAGAACACTGCCTAAGAGGTGTAACGTTACAGTTCCGTAAAATAAAAATTAAAAATAATAAAATAAATAATAAAAAATTAAAAAAAAACAAACAAACAACGACTGCGGCATCGCATCCATGTTAGCCGTAAAATCGTGTAAAACTTAATCCATTCAGCCCTGACGCACTACAGCAGGAAATGGATTGACCATGATAATTCAAGGGTAGTGCCCATCAGGCGCCAAGCTAATCTGGCACTATCCTTGAATTATCATGGTCGAGCCATCTCCTGCAGCTGGTACATATTCGTCAGATAACACCTGTAAACTTTATGAAATGTTGCTTCGAGGCTAAATGAGTTAATCCGTTTGTTCGACACACTACAACCTATGAATCGACAATGATAATTTGACGATGACAGATTAGGAAAGCTTTGCGCCACCTTTCGGCACCTCCCTTGAACTATCACGTTTGAGCTAAAGGTGGCATTCGACTACTACCAGTTGCTTATGCGCCACACAGCGTAGATCGAGGCCACTGTAATTCTCACTTTACTAGCCCTTTCACTGCCAGAGCCACTGGAGAGAGAATTGTCCAGATATTTCAGTGGCTTAGAAACTGGGGGAATCACCCCCCCCCCCCCACCCCCACCCCCCTGTATATATTTTTTTAGAAACAATCTGCTGGGAAGATATTTTTATTTTTAGAGAAACTGAAAATATCATAGCTTTGTATTTTATTTTATTTATTTATTTGGGAAAAAAAGAGTGTTTTTTTGACGGGGAAAAAAATTTCAGCAGATTTTGATTCTCATGCTTGATTTTATTTTTAAGGTCGACTGTCGCACATCTTTGATGAGTCTCGTTGGCAGTCTGGCTATCCTAGTTTCCCTGATCATTCTAGTTACTGATTTCTTCTCCCCTGGTGTGGGATGCAAAAAGTACACAGCCTCAGGCCGTAGACGGGAAAGCGGCGATCCACCCATTAGTGACCAGTTTGAATTCTTTGCCTGGTGGCAGCGGTTTTTTGTCGCGATGATTCCTGCAGGATTCATCACGACAAAAACCGATACCGACAGCCAGAGAGTTAAGTGGATTTAGCTGCGGTCTAAAGGCTTTCGACTCTCTCTACCCTCTCACACAGAAACACATTTAAACTGACCAACTGTCTGAGCAGGTCTATATCCTTATGAGCGTGTATAGTGATTCATTACATCTATTAAATCTATACTTCTTGCAGATGGAAGGAGCTGTTTTTCATTTGTCTGACGAGAATGTGAATTAATTCTGGCGAAAACAGCTACGGCTTTAACCCATATCATACTGAGGCTAAAGCTTCAAATTTGTACACTGCAAGCTACATTATAGTACATACAGATAAGGATGTAGACCTGAATGGCTTTAGTTCAAGGGTGGTGCCAGAATAGCTTGGCGCCTAGAGGCGCCAAGCTATTCTGGCACTACCCTTGAACTATTTTAGTCAAACGTATTTCACACACTGGTGTATTCCAATGATAAGGGTTAACCCATTACATCCTGAGGCTGAATTTCTTATAAATCTGGCACTACCCTTGAACTATTTTAGTCAAACTTATTTCACACACTGGTGTATTCCGAATGATAAGGGTTAACTAAAAACCACTTAGAAACCGTGGGCGCCGGAGTTCCCCTGCTCCCCCCCCCCCCACCCCACCCCCCACCCCTACTCCCCAAGTAAAAAAGTCGCGGAGGGTAGGGCGGAGCTGGGGAGGGGGCGGAGGGGGGGGGGAGTATCCCCTGGCCCCCAACGATATTATTTGAGAAAAAAAAATGTTTTTGGAAGAAACATTTTTGGAGAAAATATGAAATCCTTGTGTTTTATTAATTTGAAGAACAGATTTTTTTTCTGAAAAAAAAAAATACCGGCCCACACGATTTTGTTTGTCATGTTTTGTCTTTTACCACACGATTTTGATTGTTATGTTTTATCTTTACGATTTTGGACTGTCGCTTGTCTCTGCAGGAGGCAGCGAAGTTAAATAACTGGCACATTGGGCCCTCTCCCCTCCCCTTCCCCAATGAAAAATATCTTCCTACGCCACTGCAACCGTGTGTAGACTATAATGAACGGCGCTTTGTCACTGAATCTAGCGATTCGTCATGTTTAAAGTTGTACGAAAGCAACAATCAAAACGCAATTCCAGGCTCCTCCCGATCGTGATCACCACCACCGGTCACTGATCACAGCTTCCTGCCGACCTTCCTCCGCGGGCGCCCTGTTTTTCTACACACACACGCACGCAAGCACGCACGCACGCACGCACACACACACACACACACACACACACACACACACACACACACACACACACACACACACACACCCGACAACTTCTGGTCGTCTAAAGAGTCGACTACCGTCAGTAGCGTAATTGTTAAAGATAACATTGGTTGTACAATTTTGTCTTTCGTTGTTCTTGTAGTAATTGGAAGCCGATAGTGAAATTGACTGGTCAGCCTCCCCAGTAAGCAAAAAAGTCCTCGGGCCAACGTCGGCCGCGGCCGTCGTGGGGCCGAAGACGTTTTGCTTACTGGGGTATTCGGTTGCCCCGGCCGCCTGTCTGTTCTGGTCGTGTGGGTGCGGAAGTCTTTGCCTCTCGCCGGTGGGACAGGTTTTATTTACGTCCATCTCAGCACCTCCGTCGAGTCAGCTGGTGTGTGCTGGTATCAGGAAAACAGCAAGGGACCGGAATCGTATATAGTACAGATCAAGTTAACCGCTTCGCTGCCAGTGATCATGAATTTCGCGGTTTCTGAAACCGCTCAGTACAAACTGACCGGCCGACATTTACGTGAAAAACACAGCTGTAGACGGGACCAAAAATAGGCATGAAGCCAACACAGGGCTCTCAAGAAACATAAATCCTCATGAGCCGCCGCGACCGTGCGGGGGGAGGGTTTGTGTCTCGTGCAGCTGGTCAGCGTTTGCCTTGCTCTGGCAGTTAAGGGGTTAAGAGCCCCCTCGCAGAAAAGCAAGCCCATGCGTTTCGAACACATACCTAAACACTAAATGCTTTGCTTTTATTCTGTACAAAACACCAGTCACCGGTAGCTCTTTACAACAGTTCGTTGGCTAAGAGTAGATGACTCGCACTGGTCGTTGGTACTCAAGACGCCCTTTTAGGACTCCAGAAAATCGATCCGAACAGTCGAGATTGTTCGACGCTCACAGTACGTTTAAATGTGGCCGGGCAACTCTCCTTCCGATCTGCAAGAGGTACAAGTTCGCCTTGATACTCCCTGCTTATTACTGGTAGGCATTTCACTAAAATACATATTCAGAATTTGATTTGCTTTGTTCACGACTGTCCCGAAATTTGTCTGTGAATTTTTTTTAATGTGAGCTGCGGTCCGGAGACTTGTAAGCGACATTAGATTATTTTTCAAGAAATAGAAATAAAATGGTCACTGGCTTGTTAAAGCAGGTAATTGCCTTTTTATATGCAGACTGTCGTCACGACTGACAATTTGAAAAAAAAAAAAAAAAATTCGAGTCCGAACATGTCACATCAGTCACGTCAATGTTAAAATGCAGCCGAACGGCCGAAAGATATGTTTCCTTGGTATCAAGTTCATCAGTCTCTTTGCGTTATCATGTCTGCTTCCTTCTGTTTATCACAGGTGACTGAAAGTGGATATGTCGACACTTGAAGACGAAAATAACTCCCCGTATTTGATGGACTAGTTTTGTCCGTACTGGCACATTCAACGGGCGTGTCAAGTGCGGCGTATCCCAGTGCGCAAAAGGCCATCGGGCCGACGTCGGCCGCCGTTGGCCCGCGCACGGCCGCCGTGCGCGGGCCAACGGCGGCCGACGTCGGCCCGATGGCCGTTTGCGCATCGGGACGTCATCATAATTATGTCGTGAATGATCTGTGAATGTAGCAGACGGTTTCACGATATCTTGTACTGATGATAGTGAAACAAGTGCGGGGAACCGCTATGATTACGGTTGAACGTTTAACCCCGTGACTGCTACTGCCAATACCTTTGGGCGGAAAAGGCGTGGTTGCCTGTGCTTCTTTGCCATCGAGCGGTATCGTCAGTAGCAATCAAGGGCCGGGTTAACAGGCATTGACTGTTAAACTGACAGACTCCTAACAATGAGATGGAGACCCAGACTTTATTAGCAAGGGACCAGGGGTTGAATCAGATCTGTCACAGGATTCAAATTAGCCTCTAAAGCGCCAGAGAAGCTGATAAAGCACGACCCTTTCACTAACACGGCACAGCCGCCCCATCGCCTGCTGCAGTATATTAAAGTTGACATTGATGAGCTTAACTAACTGAGCAAGAATTGAGCTCAGTCTGTCATGTTGAAGTGATCTTTTGATGACGGAAATAACCAACAACGAAAGAATCATGGCTGTTGGTAGCGTGTATTGTCGCGATGATTCCTGGAGGAATCATCGCAACTGAACTGAAGCGCCTCCCACAGCCAAAGGGTTAACAGGATATGAAAGACCATGCTAGTTCAAGGGTAGTGGCAGAATACCTTGGTGCCGCTGGGCGCTAATCTATTCTGGCACCACTCTTGAACTATCCGTAGGCGATCTGTCTCCTGAACTGTAATGCACACGCTCAGAAGTCTACTCCCAAATTTGGAATTTAGATGTTAGAGCATAGCTTATAATGATTAGTTTTACACTGCCGTTTCATTGCGGTTTCCTTTTCACTGGAAAGGTTTTCAGAGTTAGCAGTTTTCGGCACCAAGATCCAGATGCAGCTGAGACCCTTAGACTAACCTGCTTTTGATTTCTGCGGTCCTTGCAACCCCTCTTTGCAGACACGAGTATAATCGGAACAGAGGAAAACGTTAACACAGTTCTCAGGGTGTGGTCATTGTGCTTATATCGATTGTCCCGTCGTTCCCAGTGCAACCTCAATCCATGTGCAAGAAGCATAGAATCTCATGGGTGCCTTAGTCTTGTTGACAGGGGTCGGCACCATTTACGTCCTCATAGGCAGTCATCTGGGTTAACTCATTACATCCTGACTGAGAATAAAATCATCAATTGCTCCGATATCCTTTGAGGTCTGCATTACAGATCTGGAGACAGATAGACCATGATAGTTAAAGGGTGGTGTCGGAATAGCTTGGCGCCTGCAGGCGCCAAGCAACTCCGACGCCACCCTTGAACTATCATGGTCGACCCACATCCTGGCGTAGATTGTTCGGTGTTTATATGTTAGCCCCCTTTGCAAGCAGCCATCAGTACTGTGCGGCAGTACCAGTGGCCTCACGACACCACCCTTGAACTATCACGGTCGATCCACATCCTGTCGTAGATTGTTAGGCGTGTATGGGTTAATCCCCTTTGCAAGCAGCCATCAGTACTTACGGCATTACCAGTGGCCGCATGCGCAAAGGGGTTAGTTGGTTAGTTATTAGGGTTTAACGCCGAGCAGGCAACTAAGGCCATCTCACGGCGGGGGTGTGGGAGGGGGGGGGGGGATTTTACACTAACGTCATTGTTTGGTAGTGCATAAGTCCTTTTCCCACTGGGATTGTTGAAGTGTCCGGCCACTCACATTTGCGTTGATAGGACATGTATTTGTCGATTTGCCACCGACCACGTACACTGTGTACTTCTAGTATTGCGCAAAAGACTTTTTTAAAAAATATAAGCAAATAATGCTTACAACTCTGTATGTGTTAAAAAAAAAAAAAAAAAAAAAAAAAAAAAAAGAGAGAGAATCACAGGCTTTGTCTATATGGTCCTGCCGTTGATTCGTCCACTGTCGGCGTTGATTGGACTGAGGGGATAGCCGGGTGAGATGGCGGGTGGGGGGGGGGGGGGGGGAGAGATGCCGAGTGATGTGCATGTTCAGTGGGGGAATTATTCATAACCAGTTTGCCATGATGACCGATATCTGATATGAATAATTGGTGATGTTGAGAGCTGCACTTAGTCATGTTCGTCTCCATTCCCACCCAAAAATATGAAGGGGAAAAACGTGATTAACTTCAAACCCTCATTTCTTCACAAGCAGCATCACGTACCTCACTGCAAAAACTTCGTAGCTGTTCAAGTTTTAATAGCTGTAGATACTGGTCTGTGATATGGCGCATTACGGTCTAAGGTACTGAGGTAAAACATTTCAGATCAGTACACGTATAGATTTGCAATTTCCTTTCCCAACTTTTACCATTAAACTCGGGTTTCAACATCCCTTGCGGTTTGGAGCCAGAATTGCAGTGCTTCGATTTTTGTCTTTAATATTACTAGAGCGATGGCAGACGGCTCTTTAACAATCGCGTACTGTACACACAGATGCTGAGTAATTCCGTCGGGCAAGTCATTGGAAATGTAAATAATGCTCATGCATATCAGCAAGAATCACAGATGCCCACTCATGTCAGCAAGAAGCATAGATCCTCATCAGCCCCTGCAGTGGCAGGGGCTGATGAAGATCAATTCTTCTTGCAGACGGATAGATAGCGGGATGGGCTCGGGTCCAAACGTCATTACGAATGGCCGCGTCAGTGCACGCGACTTGAGCGCACATGCACATCTGTTGTCGTCGATTCAAGCCCAGTTGGCATGGTGCGCATTATGTGCTGTACGTTGCTGCAATGACGTCTTCCCAGACCAGATCAGATCAATAGTGGGCAGGGGGGGGGGGGGGGGGGGGGAGGTTCGTTTTCAACGAACGACTCCTGCCCAACAACGAACGAGAGCGAAATCACGGCGGACAGAGAACACTCCAAGCATCCTCGAGGCGTAAGTCCTCATGAGCCCTCTGGGCTCATCAGGATCTATGCCTCTTGGAGATGTTTGGAGCGTTGTGTATGCTTTTGGCGTGTTTTCTGTGCTTATGAAACAAGCTGGTTATCCGCCGTGATTTGTTATCTTCAGTCGTTGTTGGTAGTCGTTCCGGCGCAGAAACGGCGAAACCTCACCAATACTGAGACGGTCCGATGGTATTATTTCTCAGACCGCGTTGTCAAAGTCATACTGGAAGGCATGCCATTACTGAACCGTCAGTCACAACAATCCGTTTTTCATGTGTGTGTGTGTGTGTGTGTGTGCGCGCGCGCGCGCGCGCCGGTGTGTGTGCGTGCGTGCGTGTGTGTGGCAGGTTTGTTTCTCCGAAGATCATCGATACAGTGCCATTCTCACAACAAGAATGTAAGATTATAGTCTTTGTCGTAACCCTAGCTATACACCGCCATTTTCATGGGCTACACTGAAGGGACTTAACATGGCAGCATGTTGGATCGGGTGTGACGTCTCAGTTCAGTTCCCGCTTTCAAAACACTTTCAGTGTAGCGTATGCCATCCCTTGTAGCCGGTAGTGACATACACTCTGCTTAAGAGATATGATCTGTAGTTCGTCAGTCTTGCTGGGATTATTTGCAACTGTGTACCTCAGGAAGAGGACGCCATCAGGCATTCACTGTAACGTAGGAACTAAATGAAATAGGGAGAAGCTTGTTTGTCACGCAGTCCCGCACAGTTTTCGCCTTTAGTGAGGTTGTGTTTTTGCCGAACGAATCCCAACAACGAACGCCGTTAGCGAAGTGAGTCACGGCGGATAAACAAGCATAGACAATGCGTCAACATCTCCAATGAGGCATGGATCTTCATGGACCCGTAGGGCTCATGAGGATCTATGCCTCTTGGAGATGTTTGGAGCGTTGTTTATGGCTAAGATGCAAGCTGATTATTGTCATCGTTCCGCGTTTCAAGCAGAACCTCACTAATGAAAATTCGCGGCCACCGAACTGCATGCGGCATGGCCGCGGCCGTTTGGAAGCTTACAACTGTCACGGTCAATAATATCATTACTGTGAGAGCAGGGATTCTTGAGGCAAATAGTACCTAGTACTAGCAATAAAGAAGCATTATCAATTAGTACGTAACTAGAGAGTGATGTCGCAGACTAAATATCATTTTCTCTATAGGTCCATTGACAGCGTGTTCAGTACTCCGTCGAGACAGAGACACACGGATGAAACAATAATACTTATGAGACAAATTTGTATTTCATTTACTGAAATACTGAGCCGCTAAAACTAGACTAAAAGAATACAATGTTTTCTTTCTTCTTTTTTATTTTTGGTTGTTGTTGCCAGTTCACCTATTATTTTGAGCTCGCCACGACTGAACTTTTCCATTTGGTCAACTCATCAGCCTATTGCTTTTTCCCGGCCGGAGCCACTTAACCCTTTGGGTGTCGGTAGCGGGTTTAATCGCGATGAATTATCGCGACTAAAACCGCTACCGACACGCAAAGGGTAAACGCAATAATTTGGAAGTCCAAGGCCATTGCGGCGATTGGTAAATGCAATGCGCAAATTGTTTTATGTCAGTACTGACGAGCAAGCACTGAGCTCATGAATAATCAGCAATCTCTGCTGTTATATGCGTTTCAATGATGCACACTCCGGACCTGATGAAATACTCCTTTTGGTGTACACTGGCATAAACCGGTCCAAGCAAGAGGTGTATATTCAGTGTACCGTCTGAGCCCTCGTCATGAACGCCTCTATTTCTTTTGTACGCGTGAAATTCGTTGCAAGAATGAGGTCAGTGCGTAGCTGCGTTGCACTCTTGTCTAGCACCGGCGATTCCCGTGTTAGAGGGAGCAAATACAAAAAAAAAAAAAAAGTATCATGAGACCGAGAAACCACATGGAACGCTTAGTTGCAAGTTTTGTGGGGTTTTTTTTTTTTTTTTTTTTTTTTTTTTTGGGGGGGGGGGGGGGGGGGTTGTTTTCCTGCTGATCAACTGTGCTGTGTCAGACATGGGACATTGTATGCAAACAGAGACAAGCTCACGCACCGCGACATACACCACATCAGGTTAAGGAAACATCAGCTTAGTGCGGAAAAGTTAAGCTTGACACGACAACAACTGAAAACTGTGACATTGTGTCACCGAGGAGCTTTGTGGGAAGGTCATGTTTATGCCTCCAGTGACGAAAAACTACCAGAATTTTGTCCTCCCACCTCTTTCATAGCCTCTAGTGGAGGCCCAATCTGCCCCTGCCGCGCGCTTAACATATTACGAATTTTACCTAAGACAGTTTAACTTTCATTGAACCCAACCCTCGCTTTTTGCCGCATCATGTGAACAAGATTCATCGCGACACTGAACTACATAATTTGAACATCCACACTGAACGAGTTGAAGGCCCACTACCGCCGTAAATGTTCAAAGACGGATACACTTTTGGAACCAGATGGTTACGCGGAAACGCTACACACAGCGGTTCCAGTTATGTATGGTTTCATTTAGACACAGGACAATCCAGTTCAGCACACCGCCTTGTTTTGATATCAAGTAACCTGACAATGACTCCACTCCGTTCTATAAATACAACGCTGTCAGTGCGTGAAACAGCTAAAAATAGATTGATACGCTAATGGCTGCGCAGAATAAAGACATGCGATTACGCGTGTGCTTTTGCTGCGTGCCAAACTGCCATAGAAGCTCATTAAGTGCGTCAACAAGGCATAACAAGCATAAATAGTACTAAAATTCGGTACTTGTCCCGTCTGAAAAAGGGATGGTTGGGTTCTTTGAAAGTTCAGGTATTCATAGTAAAATGCATAGTAAGTTTGCCGTGCTTTAACCCCAGCCTCGCGTTTCCCGATCACTTTTGGAGATGTCACCTAACGCCTATGTACCAGTTGCAGGAGTCCGGGATGCACGAACTTAACACTCAGTCTTGGTCCCAGACAGTAATGGCTCAGAGCGCATATGTATTCTGGTTGGTGATTATTTACCTTACGGCCTGCAGCTGTAACTGAGGTCCAAAATAACATTCCAGCACGCACATATGTTACAGACAGTAATTTCGAGCCTAAACGGCGCAGCGGTCTATGATAAGACAGAATCCCAGTACGCAAAAAAAAAAAAAAAACAAAAAAAAAAAAAAAAAAACAAACCAACTCCGCTTTGTCGGCCCGGTGGCCTTTTGCGCATTGGGATACGATCAGAAACTTGATGACTGGATTGCCTGTTTGATGAATAATAATTATTATCTTCAATCTACAAATGGGGTTTCAGTCATACACTGACGCTGATTATTTGCACACTGACTAGCGGGAGGCCGGGATTACTGCGGACGGCCGCGACAACCAGTGGCAACTCTCCCGTTCCAGTTACCTAATGTCAAGCTTACATGTATACTCTAGTACATGTGCGCACTAGTATTATGTTTAACACTACTTTTCTTGGTGCCGCTGACGATCAGTGTTTGCATCAGTCAAACTTTTGGAGCTGCAGTGTGCTGCGGCATAGAGTTATGTGGTCGAAAACACAGACAAACGACGCGAGGTCATTTTTAAGTTGAACTTTATTTTTTTGTGTCGTCAAACTTCTACATAGTTTTTTTTTTTTTTTTTTTGGAAGTAATTCCAAATCACCAGGGACACTTCCGGTGTGATGCTAACTGGACTGATTCATGCCCTGCAGGAATCATCGCGACAAAAAGCGCTACCGACAGCTAAATATAAGTAAAGTTAACTCATTCGCTGCCAGCCGGCATCCGGATGCGCAGCTTAATACCGCGCATCTGGATGCGGCTTGACGCGAATGAGTTCATGCGCGGCGAACTTAACTCATTCTACCCCAACACCGAAATCCCCAAATGTTGCCATTGTCCTCTAAGTGTGACAGCATTGCCTTGCAGGACACAGATCGACCATGATAGTTCAAGGGTGATGCCAGAATAGCTTGGCGCCCATAGGCGCCAAGCTATTCAATCTGGCATCACCCTTGAACTATCATGGTCGATCCTTATCTTACTGTGGTGTGTCTGGGGTAGAAAGAGTTTAAGCTGCGAACGAGAAAACTGAGTGACCCGAACCGTTCCATCTTTCTGAGGGGGCAAGACTGCGAATGTTCAACTGAGTTATGTAGTTGCCCAGGGGCGGAGTGGGGGGGGGGGGGGCGCCTATGAGACGGGAAAGAAAACGTTGGGTTCATTTAAAGTCAGTTTTAGTAAGTAACCGCTTTGGGTGTCGGTAGCGGTTTTAGGACCGGGTTAAGTTGTCCCAGAAAACAATTCATAGTAAATTCGGCGAACTTTAAAGTACCAATACGCATAAACTCGAAAACTCATTTCAGCATCATTTGTGTGTGTTATGCCCCTTGTCGACACACCTAATAAACTCGAACAGCAGTTTGGACGGCCGACACGCAAAAGCACACGGCGCGCAATCGCACTGTTTTACAGTTCTGCGCTGCCGTTAGCGTGTCAATCTGTTTTTAGCCGCTGTTTCTCGTACTGCCGGTAGCGTTATATTTATAGAACTGAGTGGAGTCATTGTCAGGTTACTCGATATGAAGACGGCGTCTCCTGTGTCTATATGAAGCATACAGAAGTGTGTCTTTGAACAGTTACGGCGGTAGTAGGCCTAAGTGCTGAATCCAGTTAACACCTAGCACTCACCCTAACATCTTCCATTCTCCCGGACATACCCCCACCCACCACCCTCCCGCACCTTGGCATCGATTGGGGCAGTTGAGTTCCACTGGGTTTCTCCCACCACAACAGTTTCGTTTTCACACGTCAGCCAGTAATTTTTCACCAGCAGCGGTGACATTTTAGCCGCAAAAAGCGGCCGTGTTTTGTAAGGATTTACTTCCCCACTTTGATGGGAGAAGCCTGGCAGGAGAAATTGACACGGGGCTCACACAAGCTGACATCTAGCGGGACAGGCAAAGTAAACGGGATAGGCAAGGAATCTTGCCACCTTTATTGACGGCTTTTGTAGCTTGCACTTCACAGTCACAAACTTTAGCCGATTTAGCCCTTGATGCGCTACAGCAGGAGGTGGATCGACCGTGGTAATTCAAGGGTAGGCGTCAGGTTAGCTTAGCGCCTAATGGCGCCAGCTGAGCTAATCTGGCTCTACCCTTGAGATATCATGGTCTGTCTGTCTCCTGCAAATGGTAGGCGACACCTCCAATGAACCAGCTGCAGAAGTTCACGCCCCTTACTGCCTGGGACTGGCCACATTTAGTTCTGCATCTGCAGGGCATCATGGCAGTCTTGTTGATAAAGGAGTATTTTGTGCGCGGCGATGTATGTTCAATATATGCAACGTACTGAGATGTAAATACTCACAAGGGTTCGGTTTCTACCAGAAAAAAAAAAAAAGACAAACAGTTCGGGCTGCAGGGGCTTTTGTAAATCTGCGCCGTCTCAGTAAAACCCTTTGTAACTCATTACCCCGCATCAATAGCTGCGAAAGTGTCGTATCACGATAGCGTTGCCGGCGGCACTGTCGCAGCTAGTGATGCGTGGCCCCTTGAATCAGTTACTTCAGAACAAAGCGAATGGGTCAGGATTGCAGTGGAAACGTCTGGCTCTGACCCGGCGACGAGCCGATTACCCCGCCAATATCGGCACTTTACAACTGACTCGGAGTGCCTAGTGGTCGGCGGTTTAGTGTCAGATGATCTTACGATCTTACGCAAGAGTTCTGCTGGTGAAACTTTTCTGAGTAGTTTTGCATAATACTGCCTCGACGGAAGGAGGGCAAGAGGGTGTGGGTTGGGGAGAGGTGACGCACTGGCACTGACCAGATTTGACGTAACGCGATAGCAAACACTCCGTCCGCCGTACAAATACATCACTAATTTACAGCGAAGCGAATCAATAACTTTCCGTAAACCTGGCGGAAACGCATCTGGCGTGCAATCACGGAATTCATTAAGCACTGCTGAGGGTTAAAAATAATCACTTGAACACACACTGCCGCCGCATCTACAGATGGCGAGACATTTTTTTTTTTCAGCGGCCCCGACATACTATGTCAGGAGATGGTTCGACAGGGGATGAATTGACCATGATAGTTCAAGGATGGTGCCAGAATAGCTTGGCGCCTGTAGGCGCCAAGCTATTCTGGCACCATCATGATCCTTGAACTACCATGGTCGATCCGTCTCTTGTAATGGCCGATAGGCAGTCGGCAGATGACAACTCCCGGATATGTGAATAGGGCTCTGCAAAAAGCCTATAAACCACAAAATGATTGTGTTAGCATTATTATAAAGTTTTATTTATAGAGTTCTTCATTAGCTCTCCCAAGAACATCTGTTGCTAGGATGAACTTGAGATTCTTATGAACTGTCTGATGTGCGTATGATCACATTGTTGGCATTTCCTGAAATGTAAGTGTATCCGTTCAACCTATTGTCATATGAGGAACGGCATAGAATAAATAAAACCCTATATCGCCGTAACTGTTCACAGAAACAGTAACAGATCGTTACAAAACGTTAGTCACATGTCTGACTAGGGTTCATTTAGACACAGGAGCATCCAGTTCAGCATTCGTCGTCACGTCTTAACACATTCTGCTCCAGGCGAGGACCGAAATCCGCAAAATTTGAAGTGGCAGTTGACCCCTGAAGACTGTAGTTACACCTCTGGAAACAGATCGAGCGTGATAGTTCAAGGTTGTGCCAGAATAGCTTGGCGCCTTTGAAGTATCACGCTCGGCTATCCATGTAGTCTTGCTGTGTCGTGTCGGAGTTGAATGAGTTAATATTAAGTAATTTAACTCCGGTCAACGCTACTTGTACCTGCAACACTGAGTTGAAAATAGATTGACGCGCTAATGGGCTGCGCAGAACAAACAGTACGATTAGGCGTTTGTGTTTGCTGCGTGCCCAAACTGCTCTAGAAGATTTGGCGACAAGGCATAAAAAAAACACAAAATAATGGTGCTGAAATTTGCGCGTAATGGTTTTCTTCCGCTTGTAAGACAAATCAATGTGCACCTCTGCGTCCGCAGCTTCTCTGAGAATCACTACATGTGTACCCCTTTGGCGCTGGCATAGCCTGGCTCTATGTGCGCTTCAACTCTGGCTTAACTCATTCAGTCCCGACACACCACAGCAAGACATGGATCGAGCACAGTGATAGTTCAAGGGTGGTGCCAGAATAGCTTGGCGCCCATAGGCGCCAAGCTATTCTGGCACCACCCTTGAACTACCATGCTCGATCTGTCTGTAGAATTGTAATACTCAGTCCTTCAGAGGGCAACTTCAAAATTTGGGGATTTCGGTCCTGGGGTAGAACTTTGTCAAAAGTAACCATACATTGCTGTTATGTGCGGATCGCGATTCTGTAGAAAGCAAAAATACGTTTTCACTTTAACATGTTAAGTGTGTGTGCAGGTCTGTGAGATTGGACCTTACGGCCTAGAGCGGTGAGGCCCAAAATCACAAACCAACATAAGCAAACGACGCGCCGGCACCTGCACTACTCCCAGCAACTGTCATGACAGACCCTTCTCTATAATTAATTATCACTGAAGGTGAAAGAATTACTCATCACGCAACAGTCACAGGTCAGTTAATTGTTGTCTGTTATGTCACCTTGCCACATGGACATAGTGACAACAACAAAAAGTTACACCAAAGACGCATGCCTTTGGTGTAACTTTTTGTTGTTGTCATGTTATATAAAAGTAATAAATAAATATATATATGTGTGCAAGGTGACATAACAAATATCTGTGACGGTATAAATTATGGCGTGATGGCGTATCATTACGATTTGCCCAAAAGAACCCTCGGCGTGACATGTAGGCCTACTGTTTATGGCTGTATACATAGTACCCCCAATAGCAAAACGTCGTTTCAGTGCCCAAGACGGCCGCAGTGGGCCCGCGCACAGCTGTGTGCGGGCCCGCTGCGGCCCACGTCGGCCCGAGGATCTTTGTTTACTGGGGATACAATTGTGTCTACGCCGACCAAGCGTTCAAGCGAAAAATAAAAATGTTCCACCAATAGACACTCGACGGGCGCTTCTATTCCGATTTACACATGACTCTTTGTCTGAGTTGATAGAGAGAGAAAAACCGCCGACGTCTCCTACTCTGTAGGCCTCCCCACGGCTTGAGCGCTCTACACCGTCAAGTCCTTCACTGTAGCACTTCTGTTTCTCTGCCTGTCAGGTGTCACCTCTGTTTGTCAGCCTTATAAAAACTTGACCCTCACCCCTAATATAGGCCAGGTTTCTGAAAGTCGAACTGCAGGGTTTAGTAGCCTGACTTCCTGTGTTATATCGTATTGTTTACCTGTGGTCATACTCTTCTTTTATTCTTCTGATAAGAGAAAAGTTGTGTGCAGCTGAGAAAGGCGTGCGTGCGCCGCGTGTGTGTGTGTGTGTGTGTGTGTGTGTGTGTTTGGGGGTTGGTGGTGTGGACAAGGCTAAGAACCCAACCGAGTGTATATTTGTTGTTTTTATTCATTTTATTGCACCGTACTTTTTTCAAGGGAGGTTTGACTGAGGGGTTATTGAATGATTATTATGTAACCCACAAAGGGAGAAAACACACACGTTTAACCCCATCACTGCCGAGAAAAAGTAAACACGATCCAACGGCAAGAGGCATAGATCTTCATGAGCCCCCGCGACTGCGGGGGCTCATGAGGATCCATGCCTCTTGCTGAAACCAGTTTGTACCCACGTTTCTTGCACGGTTGTGGCTTTTTGGTCGTTGGATGAACCAACACTTCAGAAACAAAACTGTACACAGAGTGGACGGAAGGGCCCCGAAGGGGGCTGGAGAAAGACAAAGTAAAGACTTCACAGAGCTTTTTACTGAGTGACGACGTGCGCCGTTTCAGACTTTCTTGTGCCGGTGTATTTCTTTGTTATTTCCGTGCGGCACTTGGTCCGAAAGTTGTTCTTTGGCCTCCTGAAACGTGGCAGCCGGTCCACTGAGCAGATACACGTCCTGTCATTGTGTCCCATATTGATTAGAGTGAGAGAGATAAGCCGGAAAGCGGGGCGGCCGCTGCACTTCCAGTAGCATGGTTGACTCTTAAAACCCTCCAGTCTGGACAACACGCAACGTGACTTTCAGCACGTATCATAATCGGTTCTCAGTTCATTTATCAGCGCTAACCCCATTGACTGCTAAGTGACGATACCGCTCGCCGAGCGGTATCGCGTCAGTGGCGGACAAGGGGGCAGTTACAGCCTCTAGTTCCGCAGGTGTTTCTAAAGAAAGTTTAGTTGTTTGTGCAAAGCATTTTTAGAAAAATAAAATGCATTAATATACAGCAAATTTCGAAATTAAGTTGTCTGGGGGGAGGGGGGGGGGGGGTTGCGGGGGGGAACCAACCGTTTTTTTTTTTGTTTTTGTTTGTTGTTGTTTTATTCGAAATTTGAAATAGACTAATACTGAAATGTGGTCTGGGTCTCTCTGTTATATCCGACTTTTGCTATCAGCGACCGCCGGTTTAAGCGTATGAAGTTGGCGGTAAACTTTTCATTCTGGACCTCATTTGTGATGTCCTGCGAGAGGCACACTAGATCTGTGTAGAAAGAATCGTCAGTCGCCATTCCTAATGTTATTTGAAAGCGTCATGTGCTTACTTAATGGACAAGATACTGCAGCTGGCGATAGTCCAGTGAACAAGCTGATTTTCCTCAGCCTAGCTTGAATAGTATGTATCTCACGGCGTTTGGCCGGACTGATCCCTTCGTCACTGGGGTGTCTGTCTCAACATCTAGGTATTCCATTGTTCCGCCGAGATGAGATGGACCTTCTTTAGGCAGATAAGGGGGAGGCCGGGCTTGGCCGCAAAGTGGAGGGAGATTTTCCACGATACCTTGATTACCTCCTCCATCAGAGATATAAATTTGACCAGCAAGAGGCATTGATTCTCATGAGCCCCTGCTAACGCAGGGGCTCATGAAAATCTAGGCCTCTTGCAAATGGAGGCTTGATGTTTTGATTGACTGTATGGGCACAAAGAAATCCGTTGATTGATCGACTGACATAGCAAGCCATGTGGTCATTGTCAGTCGCTAGCGGTTCGAACAGTGTGGACGTGCTCTCACACCCGTTTCGGTCAATATACATGGCGCTTGTTTCTTCAGCACAAAGGAAATCGATTTTGGTGTTTTGAAACGTGCAAGGTTTGTCAGTTTGTATTGCAGCAGGAAAATACTTTAAAGTCCACAAAGATTTAGACAGCACGCACTGACTTTCAGTGGGGCAATCTGGGATTGTTACAAGGAAAACGCACGCCAAAGAATGAAACGTGCATGTCATGAGCAGCATTTTTTTTTTTTTATGTCGTTGACAGCAACCGGCAAAGTCACCTCGTCACATTTACACATACATGCATATCGATTGTCTGCGGCCGTGTCAGTGCATATACGTGGCTTTGTGTTTAAATATGTACTGAATACAGCGAACAGCACTGAAAAGGAAAACAACAACACTTTGCCATTACCCTAGCCTTGAGCCGTAAGCCACCATTTAGCCCCGACGCACTACAGCAGAAGATGGATGGACCATGAAAATTCCAAGAGTAGTGCCGGATTAGCTTGGCGCCGGGGATAATTCAAGGGTAGTGCCAGATTAGCTTGGCGCCGTCCGGCGCCAAGCTAATCTGGCACTACCCTTGAATTATCATGGTCGATCCATCTCGTGCAACTGGCACATCGATCGGTGACTCCTCCAAAATTTGGAAAATGCGGCCGTGGGATTAAGTGGGTTAATCCTTTTGACTGTCGGTAGTGGGTTTTTGGTCTAGGCCATTCCTGACCCCCCAAAAAAACCCAAACAAACCTGCTACCGACAGCCAAAGGGTTAACAATTTCAGTAACACCAACATATATATATATATATTTTTTTGCAATTTTAGGAGCCTATACACTTATTGAACCAGCTGTAGGAGATGGATCGGCACTGATAGTACAAAGGTAGTGCCAGGTCAGCTTTGCGCCTTCTCACCATCAGTTACAATCCATTTCTGACGGTCATAATATGTGGTGTCTTATTCTTAACCCTTCTGTGCGTGTTTCTGTGCACGTATCGTGCAGCTGGTGACTGCATGCACAAGGGGTTTATCATGTAAACACAAACAGAATTTGCAATTTTACCTCACCAGATCTTCTTGGAATGTGCTTTGCTTTGTAAAAATTGTGGGTCATATAGGTCGTGTAAGACTTTTCTTTTTTCTTTTCATATTTTCACTGCTGTGTTACACGTCTTGTACTCGTGTAAGACTCGCTTTTTTCCCCCCGTTTATTTTCAGTGCTGTTACGTGTTTTGGACTTGTGTAAGACTTTTTAATTCATATTTTCAGTGCTATGTTACCTGGCCATATTTCGTCTGGACGAGCTGGGCGTGGCCCAGTACAGCAAGTTTGTGCAGTGCATGGATGTCAACGCTGTCTACAAGGTAATATGTTGTGTGGCTTCATTTTTATGTCAGAAGATTATAAGCAACGCCAAAGGCAAGAGGCGTAGATCATCATGAGCCCAAACTTGCCCCCTTCCCCCGCAATGACGGGTGCTCATGAGGATCTGTGCCTCTTACTGGCTTCCTGGCAAAGTTATCCAGCTATGAATCTGAGGTGTTTTAACTCATTCTACCCCATCACCGAAATCCCCAAATGTTGCCTTTGTCCTCTGAAGACTGCATTGCAGTGCAGGACACAGATCGACCATGATAGTTCAAGGGTGATGCCAGAATAGCTTGGCGCCCATAGGCGCCAAGCTATTCTGGCATCACCCTTGAACTATCATGGTCGATCCTTATCTTGCTGTGGTGTGTCTGGGGTAGAATGAGTTAACTCATTCGCGGCCAGCCGCACCCGGATGCGCGGCTTATGCCGCGCCATAATTAGGATGCGGCTGGCCGCGAATGAGTTAACTGAGAAACATCGTCTCTGAGTGCTAACAGTGAAGTGGTTAACGCTTTACATACCTATGCTTTATTTCGTACCGTTACTCCTTCCCAAATCAGCATGTGTTACTACTTTTTTCGTGGTGCTGGTTAACCCCAATTGGCCCACGGCCGCATTTCCGCCGGGAGGTGTCACCCAACGACTAGGTACCAGTTGCCCGGCGGAGATGGATCGAGAGCACAAGGGTAGCGCCAGACTGATTACTGCTTGGCGCCTGATGGCGCCAAGCTAATCTGGCACTGCCCTTGAATTATCGTGCTCGATCCATCTCCTGCTGTAATGCGTCCGTGCTAAACATGTTTCTTTTTTGGAATTGTTCAGCCGGTCAAATCTGGCTCATTGACTGACATGACCCGATGCATTATACCCTCCTTTCAGGGTACAGTACTTGATTCACACAGAAAACGGACGCGAGCATCATCCACCCATTTGTAAGACTCCGGAGGCAAAGAACCTCAAGAGCCCCCGCCGTTGCGGGGGCTTATGAGGTTCTGTGACTCTTGCCGGCTGCACTTCGTATAAGTACTTCTTTCACGGATGGTGTTTTTAGCTGTGATTTAACGTCACAGTATATGCACTTGTCAGTTCCAATGTGCGACGCCGTACAGTGCAGGGAACTGCGCCACTGTTGCTTTCATTGTCTTGGTTTCTTTGTCGGTCCGGTACGGGCAACTAATTCCAAAACTATTTGACCAAGCGGCCAAGTCAAATATATTTCTGTATTCCTTGACGGCAAAGAAGGATGAGGAGAGAGAGAGAGCCGGGTTGGTCATAATGAGTCAGAATGGCGTCTCTTCAAGGTTAACACTGACATTCTACACTAAGGTTCGAAATTCCCAAAGCTGGTATAATAAATACAAAAAATAATAATAAATAAATAAAATAAATAAATAATAATAATTAAAATAAATAAATAAATAAATCAGCGCATTAAATAGGCGCTTTATCCCAATTGAAAATCGGCTCAAAGCGAACTGAATCGAACAATCACGCTCACGTGAATCACGCGCATTCACTCACACACTGGCCATAAACACAGAACATTCACGTGGTGCTAAGGGCATGCTCAAGCGAGCTACTGATGATATTTGAAATTTGATTAAATGGGCTGAAATTGTCCTTTAAAGACTGAAAAGTAATTTCGAAGACAGATCGACCATGCTAGTTCAAGGGTGGTGCCAGAATAGCTTGGCGCCTAAAGGCGCCAAGCTATTCAGGCACCACCATTGAACTAGCATGGCCTACAATCTCTTGCTTTAGTGTGTCAGTACTGAATATGTTAAGGACGTGACGGCCATATTTTCTTATGATCGCTGATTTTTCTTGTATTTTTCTTAATTTCTTCTCTCTCCTGGAACTTTCGAATGGAATGAATTTGTTCAAAACCCAGTTTACCATTATACTGTACACTGCTTTGCTTTTATGTGGTTCCCAAAACTATCAAGGGCACCTACACATTTTTAAAAATATTTTTTTATGGTGGGCAGGTTTAAATTATCATGTCAAAATTTATTAACAATTTTACAACTTTTTTTTTTAAAGACCTTTATTATTGTGAAGGACGTGTTAACCTCATTTTTGTCCGTGTGCCATCTTCGTAAATAATTCCACCTGTCAAGACCTGTCTGCATTTGTTTTCACCATCAAAAGGCGATTTGCTTCTGGACAAACGTTCCTCGGGCCAGCGTCGGTTGACGTTGGCCCGGGGACCTTTTGTCAACAGGGTTTTTCCTCTTTCACTAACTGCGCCGCTCGCCGGTCATTCATACCGTCCGACTAGTTTGACGCCTCAGTGGCGTCTTCTGTCAGAAGACGTAATAGGCGTAGAAAGCCCGCAACTTTATCTGCTTATGTGGCAGATATGTGCTGGTCCGTGATTTACGGAAGCTGTAAGGTCCAAAATCGCAGACCAGCAGGCGGTTAATTTACGCAGAGGTTCTTCAACTCAGATGACTGGCGGTGCGAGGCGGTCTGTTCATTTCAAATTAAAACCGACGGCTACGATTTGAGTCCGGCCGAAATAGCTCAGGCGGTTAGCGTCCGCGGAGCAAGAGAGCGAAGGGAATCGCCGGGTCGTGGGCTCGCAATCCAGGGAAAAATGCCTGATGTGAAGACGGGTTTGTTCCATAGCATGTCCGTTGAAAGGTCATGGTAAAATCAAAGTGGCACAGTTGCAGTGCGCCTGAATTGATCAGTGTTCAGGTCGTACTCCATAGGCAATAGATTTCCCTGTCCCCCATAACCCGCCCGTCAGGGCCGGTCCATTATCACTTCGGTGCCGTGGACGTTAAACCCCGAACTAAACAACCAAACGGCTACGATGATTCAGTTCGTCTCAGGCAGACCTAGGTGTCGTATGTCAGCGGTAAACATAGGCCTACATGTATCAGGTGTCACTGTCCAATGACGTCCCGACCTGCTGCGTCGTGTAGTGGACTGATGCAATAACGTTGGTTGGACGTCGACCGCAGGACCTTTTTCTTACCCGGGTCTACCCCTTTCACGTCGGCAACGTCAGTCAACTACCGATCGATGGGTACTGACGGATTATAGTTTGTTGCCTGAGACTTAGTGTCATCCAGTTCCGTCAGAGAACGAATGCCCCACGACTGACTCGGGTGCTGGTTTGTGATTTTGGATCAGTCTTACGGCTTTCCACCGTTTGACCCAGAACCACAGACCGGACACAGACGTTGTACAGATGACTAACAATGCGAGGGACATAATTATAGACAGCTTTATAATTAGAATTATCCCATTTGACACCAAGGCTGCATGTCCCATATTTCAGAGATGTCACTTTACAACTTTGTACCAGTTCTAGAAAATAGATCGACCATGATAATTCAAGGGTATTGCCAGATTAGCTCATCTAGCACTACCCTTGAATTTGTCATGGTCGATTCATTTCCTGGGGTAGCCGTACGTGGGTTAATACATTTTAGAACTATATGTCATATAATCTGTTGTAAAGATGAAGATAGAGGGTGTCTTGTCACCCCATGCAATTACTGCCTTGGGTAGCTGATGCTGTTGTTTGATGTCAGATGAAAGGGTGGTATAGTTTAAACCTCTTGCTCGTGCAGCCACCGGTGACAGTAGAGTAACGGTTTATGAACTTTATGAACATTGAAAGACGAACTTAATTATAGAATCACGAACAGTGAAAATCCATCTAGGCCGAATGTACTGAAAAACAACGTCGAAATGACCGGGATGACATTCAAGTGACGTGACATTAGAGAGCGCGTACTCGGAAATCTATTAACCCATTCAGCCCTGACGCACCACAGCAGGAGATGGGTCGACCATGATAATTCAAGGGTAGTGCCAGATTAGCTTGGCGCCTGTCGGCGCCAAGCTAATCCGGCACTGCCCTTGAATTATCATGGTCGATCCATCTCCAGCAACTGGTACATAGTCATTAGATGACGCCGCCAAAATTTGGGAAATACGGCCGTCGAGCTGAATGAGTTAACTAAAACTGCCAAAATTAGCCCGGCGGAAGGGCTGGATAATGGATGTTTACTAGTGTTCCGCGTAAGTGTGACCTGTATGACTTCTCCGCAAGGACACCACGGACTATCTCGTAGTTAAGTTCTAATTCCCGGCACTGAACTGTATTGTGTTACGGTTTATTTACGTATTCGGTTATTTGCGTTTTCGGTTGTCTGAGTTTATTCTGAACATATGCAGTGGCGTTGGAACCGGAGGCGAGGGATGGGGAGGGCCCTGTTCCCTCCCCCTCACTCTGATCACTTTTGGAGAATATAAATTTCTCGGAGAAACCAAATATGGTGATGGTTTTTATGTTGTTCAGGTTTCGAGACAGGAGGACTATCGCCTCGCATACCCGCCCGCGCCCCCCCCCCCCTTCCCCCTACTCCCCGCCCTCCGCTTCTGCCTCCCCTCCCCCTCTCGTTGTTAGCCTCTCGGAGGTTGGATTGTTGTCTATTATCCCCCTCGAGACGGTAGCACCCCACCCGGGTCTGCCATGGGGGATTTGGGTGGGGTTAGGTACTTTTTAGTTCCCAGGGTCACCCTGGTCAGCCCCACAGGGTGGGTTTTTCTCTCTATTCTGGGGCATGTGTTTCTGTCTACCCTTTGTCCATTCACTTGTATTTGCATTTTAAAAACTCTCCCTACTGTCTGCACTGCCTGTAGCTCTTGATATTGGATGTGTGTTGCTAAATGGTCTTAGCTTTATTTAGGCCCCATGTCGTAGGTTTATTTAACGTATTTGACCGGCTGGCGACATACATTCAATGTTCTGTTTTTTTTTTTGTTTTTTTTCACAAGCAGTGCAGGCACGTCCTGAGAAAGCCTTGTTGCTGTCGGGACGTTAAGCAATGTACAATCAATCAGTCAATCGAGACGGTAGCGTTTTGTTGTGTCTTCTTTTTATTTATTTATTTATTTATTTATTTATTTATTTATATAGAGATTGTAGCTTTTCGTCGATGTCTTTTTAAAAAAAATTATAACCGGTTAGGCATTTATCAGCGTTTTCTGGTTAGGCGGCATTTATCAGTGTTTTCTGGACACCCTCGTATTTTGTTTCCCAAAAATTGAGTTCAGATATATTTTGAGGCCAGCGCATCCGTCGTATCTTCGTTTTCAGTATGAAACTCCAAATTTCCCCGCGCTTTCATCAAATTGCCACGGTGTTTTCAGTGCTCAGACAGGTGTTACTGTGCGCCAAAAGGCTCACGTAGTACCACAGGCTCAGTCAGTATTATGCGTGTGGGTGGGTTTTTTTTTAACCACTGATTCCCTCCCACCCTCAACCCCACCCAAACCCCTCACCCCCGCGACAAGTGTACAGTGCCTCTTATAAACACAACCTCTCCACCCGGCCAAGAGTTGTAGTTAGACTCTCATGTCCTGACATGTTCGAGAACAAAATCTCTTAGTGTGCAAGAAACTCAGAGCCTCATAAGCCCCAGCGGGTGTCCACGGGGATCTACACCTTTTCCTGACAAAAACTTAAGTGCGACTGACATAAGCGTTCTCCAGACAGAGGCAATTGTTGGATGTTCAGCCGTGGACTGTACCTGTATCTGTTCGTGACTGCGGCTGACAGTCGTGTGTCCTCTGAGCCATGAAGGACGCGCCTAAATCGGGAATGCCTCTCGCCTGGCCGCTCCCATCAAAATAAGTTTGTTTTTTTTCCCCCTCCTGTTTTTGTCTTTCTGCCCTTGGCCTCGTACACTTGACTTTGGAGACACAGCAACTACTCATGAACCCCTTCTCTGTCTGAACAGAACGAGCAACACCCAAAATGCAGGAGGCATAGATCTTCATGAGCGGAGGCTCATGAGGATCGATGTCTCTCCCTTGCCTCGTATATTCGACTGCCCCGGGCAGACAATTTTCAGTCTCCGACATTAAATCTGCAATGGCGTTTGAGACATCATTTCTGGAGGATGACAGTGCTCATGGGTCACTTGAATATAAGATAAAACCACCGTAATCGGCTCCGTCTGAAGGTCCTGGGGCCAGTCAGTGCTTTCGTGGGGAAGAGTTACAAGTCCTCATGTGTCCCTGCAACCTCAGGCCAGGCTGATGAGGACCTGTAATTTCTCTGGCAAAGGAAACAATTCCAGTGACTGCTCTGTCGATGAACTTTTCATCTCAGTCAACTTTTCCAGTGCTCATAACTTAAAGGTCATCGGCCCGACGTCGGCTGCATTTGGTCCGATGGCCTTTTGCTTACTGGGTTAATGGTTTCTGTAGTTCTTTTTGTTTTGGAGCCAAATGGCTCAGGTTGTGGATGTCAGCACAACATACAACCGGTGACTAAAAGGTCCTCGAGCCGTTACTGACTAAAGTTTCTTACATTTGGATGAACCACGACAGTTCTCCAGACGACAAGCTGTCTGTCTGTAGGGTAAAAAGATGACTGAAAAACAAGAACAAACAAAGAAACAGTGGTACCCTTGACCTCATATCAGTGGTCGATCCACCTCCAGCATTTGGCGTTTAAAGTCAAAGAGCCGGGTAGAAGTCATATCAAGAGAAAGTCACATTACACCCTAGACAGTCAACTGCCTCTTATCTTGTCATAAATAGGGACTTGTGCTTTATATATTATGTGTCCAGTGCTGACATTAGTAATTTGCTTACACAGTGGATATAACTTCCAGTTTTGTTACATACACAAAGCATGTCAAGTCGGACTGCTTCCTCCATGTATACCGAAGAGCAAAAGAAACGCAACGGTTTTGGAATCACCGGAAACACTTTGCATTTATTTTTCTCGTCAGTATTATATATCCTTTCTTGTAATCCGCCTTTCGCAAAGAAACACTAGTGACGAAACGGATATCACCTACGTACAGATAATGAAGTTTTATCTTCCTATTGCCGCAGACTTGCAAACGTTTGTGAGACTTCCCAGACTGCTCAGACGGACTGAACTCGTGAAATCATTGTGCATTGTTCATGTTTAACCCTTTGGCTGTCGGAAGCGCTTTTTGTCGCGATGATTCCTGTAGGAATCATCGCGACAAAGAGCGCTACCGACAGCCAATAGGAAGCCATTCCCCGCGTTGCCTAGGAGCGTCGGCGCGTCAGCCGCCATCTTAAGAGGATACCATAGTCTTCAGATAGTAGCGAAGTAGTGTTTCAACACGTTTTTTCTTTATGTTTCTTGATCTTTGGAAACAAACAAAAACAGATTCTGGTTAGCGGTTTCCTACGGTGATGGCAAGACTTGCTGGTATTGCCTATAGCACGTCAGGACTTTCAGCCTAACATTGTCCTGATAGCGATTTCCCTATGAGCGTCTTCAGTAGTCGCGAATCATCTCAAGATGGCCGCCACGACTATAGGGCTCGGGTAGTTCCCCGCGATGCCTAGGAGCGTCGGCGCGTCAGTCACCATCTTAAGAGGATATGTGATAGGATTCAGATAGTAGCGAAGTAGTGTTTCAACACGTTTTTTCTTCATGTTTCTTCCTCTTTGGAAACAAACAAAAACAGATTCTGGTTAGCGGTTTCCTACGGTGATGGCAAGACTTGCCTATAGCACGTCAGGACTTTCCTGACATTGTCCTGACAACGATTTCCCTATGAGCACCTTAATTAGTCTATGCCGTCCTCACAAGATGGCTGCCACGACTAGCGTGATGACGTCAGCTTCCCGAGCCCTATAATAATAATAATAATAATAGCGCCTAACCTCAGATTAGAGCTCTAGGCGCGTAACAAAAAAGTAATTGTACAAAACAATAACTAATTACAAAAACGCAATTTACAAAAAAAATACAAAAACAAAATACAACGCACTCTGTAAACAAGCTATAAAGTCACCATTCAAAAGTGCTACGCTTATGGGCTCATACTCGCATTCACGTACACACGGACACACACACTACTTTTAACACAGAGATGACTTTAATATGACAGGTTTATGACAAAGTCATTTGTAGCAGACAGAAAAAAATATGGGTCTTTAGGGCTCGCTTGAATGCCTCTCTCGAATCCACGTTTCTCAGTTCGCGTGGGAGGTCATTCCAAACAACTGGGCTCTGGTACCTGAATGACCTCTCACCGAACGACTTTGTTTTGACAAGAGGGATACGTAAAACTCGAGAGTCGACAGCGGAGCGCAAATTCTGTCTTGAGGGCGTATACAGCTGGAGACGAGAGGCAAGGTAGTGTGGGCAGGAACAGGTAATACAACTGTGAGTCATGCATGCAATTTTGTACTGAATCCTAGCTGTTACTACAGGTAACACCAGTGAAGAGCAGACAGATGGGGTGTAATATGATCTGATCTAGGGACTCTAAAAATCAACCTAGCAGCTGAGTTTTGAATTTTCTGGAGTTTGACAATCAGACACTGGGAACAACCAGGCAAAAGAGCATTGCAATAGTCTAATTTAGACAAAACAAAAGCGCAGACAAGTATTTTAGTTGCTTCAGGTGTCAGATAGTGGCGGACTGAAGCAATACGTCGCGATTCAGTATAGGCGGATCTGCAAACGTTGTTCACATGAAGGCGCATGGACATGCTACTATCAAGTGTGACACCCAGATTTTTTACATGGGGGGAGAAGGGGACAGTGGCACCACAGATTTATAATGACTGGGGGAGTGTCGGCGTCTTCGTCAACCTCAGGGAAGCAATGATCATGGCCTCAGTTTTTTTTATCAATCAACTGTAATTTGTTTGAAGTCATCCACATCTTAGTCTCCGAGACACACTCCTGAAGGCTCTCGATTGTGTCCATAATCTGATCAGGTGAGCATGAGCATGAGTCATGGAGTTGAGTATCATCTGCAAATGCATGATGTGATATAGAGAAACGGTTAAAGACACTGGCCAGTGGCTGAACATACAGGGTAAAGAGGACGGGTCCAAGAACTGAACCTTGTGGGACACCAAAGCGCATGGTGGATGGGCTAGATAGCTTATCATTAACGACTATGCATTGAGTTCTGTCTGTCCGATATGATCTAAACCACGATAAAGCAGTTTCATGAATGCCATACACAGAATAGAGACGTTGTAGCAAAATGTCATGGTCAATCGTATCAAAGGCAGCAGATAGGTCTAACAGTGCACGAACAGATACTTTGCCATCATCAAGAGCCTCGAGGAGGTCCGATTCAGAATTTTTTCAAGCGCAGTTTCAGTGGAATGACCTGCACGGTAAGCAGACTGATTGGGACTAAGAAGATGATTCAGGTTCAGTTCAGATGGTCGACATAAGGTTCTGTTAAAAAATGCAGACCAAAAGGTGACTGCCAAGCGTGTAAAATGCAGAGAAGAACGGCCCAACGGAGAAAGAAACACGTTTAGAAAGACAGTTACAACACAGTTTACTAACATCCACTTTCGTGTTTTTTTCAAACAGACAAACAAACAAGTATAGAATTCCTTCTTCGCTGACAAGATTTAAGTAGCGACAGAATTCTATGCTTGTTTGTTTGTCCATTTAGAAAACTAGACAAACAAGCATAGAATTCACTTCTCAGCCAAAGGGTTAAACTTCAGTGACGTTAAACGTAGACGAAATTTCAAAACCAAATCAACACCCGGTGGCTCAGAGTGCAAACTCCACCGGCCCGCACATCTCCATCAGGCAGTACCCAATGAGGCAAAGGTCATCTGGCCGACGACGGCCGCCGTTGGCCCGCTAACGGCGGCCGACGTCGGCCAGATGACCTTTTGCGCATTGACGGCCGTCATCGGCCAGATGACCTCTTGCTTACTGGGTACTGATGTCAGGTGCGTGGTTTTTGCAGTTCTTGAACTTTTTCCTGCAAGAGAAGAACCTGCTGACATGGGTACGAGACGGCTGGAGCACCATCTACGAGGAATCGTTTGTCAAGATCACTCTTCTGGACCCACTACTTCGGTTTGTTATGTTTTTTGTTTGTTCCATTGTTTGTTCACTGGAAAACCAGCCGTCTTCCCCCCCCCCCCCCCCCCAAAAAAAAAAAAAAAAAAAAAAAAAAGCGACTACCAAGCGTGTAAAACGTATCATGCAGAGAAAATAGTCCTAACAAAGAAAATAAACACGCTTAGAAAAGACAAGCACAACACAGTTGTGTTGTAATTGTCCTTTTTCATCGTTTGTTTGTTGTAGCTTGCCTGTTTGTTTGTTTTTTATGTTTGTTTTTTGTTTTTTTGTCGTTGTTTTGGAGAAGGGGGGGGGGGGGAGGGTGATTTCTTTGCATTGTTTGTTCAGTTGTTTGTCCATTTGGTTGGTTGGAGAGGGTTTTTTGTTTGGATGTGGCATTTTGTCTGTGTTATTGGCTTTGTCGTCATTCAGATGTTTGTGCGAGTGGTTCCTGACATGAAGTATTTTTGGTGTCTGATGTGTACACTGGCCTGTCACATCGTAGTATAGTCTCGGATCTCGGTTTTGATTTTCCGATGATGGCGTGTGTGTGTGTGTGTGTGTGTGTGTGTGTGTGTGTGTGTGTGTGAGAGAGAGAGAGAGAGAGAGAGAGAGAGAGGTGTGTGTGTGTGTGTGTGTGTGTGTGTGTGTGTGTGTGTGTGTGTGTGTGTGTGTGTGTGTGTGTGTATGTGTGTGAGTGAGAGAGAGAGAGAGAGAGAGAGAGAGAGAGAGAGAGAGAGAGAGAGAGAGAGAGAGAGAGAGAGCCCCTGTAGATGTATCTAATATGCATACGTGCAGTTTCACAGGTAGGCCTAGACCTATAATACGGTACCTGTGCCTTTGATGTTGAAGTGTGCATGTTGAAGCTATCGTTATTGTCGCGGTTTGTCTATTCAGCCTGTATGAATTTAAATGTCTCATTGAAAAGTGGCTTTTTATATATCTACCATATTTTACACACACAAGAAACAGCTTTGTAGAACGTATCCCCCTCCTCCCACCATCCACCCCCACCCCCCTCTGGAAAAAAAATAAACAAACAAAACAAGCAAGCAAAATTAATACACACCAAAACACTCTGAAACAGGGCCTACATCTCATGTTTGTGAACAGGATGCCTGGAAACTTGATATTTGTGTGCGTAGTGAAGGAATGTGTAGTAAGGAGATGTTAGGAAGGATGAGTGGGTGGGACTGAGTGATGGGTTTATAGATGGCCAGGTAGGTGACTGAAACGACTGACTATTCTGAAAGGACAGATTATTTTGTGGATAAATTCAGTGATGGACAGTCGGGCGGTGGTTAACCCATTACATCCTGAGGCTAACCTTTTAGAATCTGCTTATTGTTCTATGATTGCTACATCACAGATTAAGGGCTAGCTCAACCGTTTTAGTTCAAGGGCAGTGCCAGAATAGCTTGGCGCCTCAGGCGCCAAGCTATTCTGGCACCACCCTTGAACTATGATAGTCAAATTTATTTCAAGCAATGGGTGTATCAGGATGAAAAGGGTTAAATATCCTTCTCCCTTTGACTGTGGGTGTTATGCGCCCACTAATGACAGTGACGAGGAAGAGAAACAAGAGTTCTACGACCGACTCAGTCCAGAGTGCCTTGGACAAATGTGCGGAGCGAGACATCACCATCGTCATGGGCGATTTTAATGCCAAAATAAGGGAGGACAACACCGGATACGAAGAGGTGATGGGGAGACAGGGACTAGGCTCAGAGATGAGTGAGAACGGGGAGAGGTTTGTAGACTTTTGTGCTCTAAACCGACATGTCATTGGAGGCAGCATCTTCCCACACAGAAGAATACACAAAGCAACTTGGGTCTCACCTGACCATACAACAGAGAATCAAATAGACCATATCTGCATTAGCAAGAAATTTAAAAGATCCCTTCAAGATGTTCGAGTGAGGAGGGGAGCAGATGTCGCCTCCGACCACCATCTGCTTACCTTAAGAATGAAGCTCAAGCTAAAGAAAAGCCGCACAGAGACAACAAGAAGACAGCGCTATAATGTAGGCCTCCTGAGAGAAACTAGAGTTAGAGAAGAGTTCAAACTGGTGCTGTCCAACCGGTTTCAAGCGCTACAGGAGCTAGTAAATGAAGAGAAGGCGGTCACCACAGAGCAGCAGTGGAAGGCAGTTAGAGAGGCGCTGAACTCAACCTGCAAAGACACTGTAGGGTTCAAGAAACACCATCACAAGGACTGGCTGTTGGCACAGACCTTGAAGAAGATAGAAGTGAGGAAGCAGAAGAAAGCAGTTGTCAACAACAGTCGCACGAGAGCAGCCAAAGTAAGGGCACAGGGGGAATACTCGGAAGCCAACCACGAGGTGAAGAGGAGTATCAGGGCAAACAAGAGGGCCTACACAGGCAGCCTGGCAGCAGAGGCAGAAAAGGCAGCAGGCAGCGGCAACATGAAACAGCTCTATGACATTACCAGAAGATTGTCAGGCAAGTATGGTCATACAGAAAGACCAGTAAAAGACAAAGAAGGAAAGCCTATTGCAGACAGAGCAGACCAACTCGACAGATGGGCCGAGTATTTTGAAGAGTTACTGAACAGACCTAGCCCACCCGACCCCCCAGACATCCAGCCGGCAGAGACCGACCTACCCATCAGCTGTGACAGACCCAGCCGGGAAGAGATCAGAAGAGCAGTGGCATTTTTGAAGAACGGCAAAGCAGCAGGCCCAGATGGCATCCCAGCGGAGTCTCTGAAAGCAGACCTAGAGACAACAGTGGAGATGCTGTACCCACTGTTTGGAAAGATCTGGGAAGAGGAGGTGATGCCGGCTGACTGGAAGGAGGGGTACCTAATCAAGCTTCCCAAGAAAGGCGACCTCAGCAAGTGTTCCAACTACAGAGGAATCACCTTGCTGTCAGTACCAGGAAAGGTCTTCAACAGGATCATCCTGGAGAGAATGAAGAGCTCCGTTGACCCCCAGCTGAGAGACCAGCAAGCAGGATTCAGGAAGAACCGATCATGTACAGACCAGATCGCCACTCTCCGCATCATCGTGGAACAGTCTCTGGAGTGGAGCTCCCTGCTGTACGTCAACTTTGTGGATTATGAGAAAGCATTTGACAGTGTGGACCGAGAGACTCTGTGGAAACTCCTACGACACTACGGTGTACCCACAAAGCTCGTCCGCCTGATCAAGAGCAGCTACGATGGCATGACATGTCGCGTGATCCACGAAGGGCAGTTCACCAGGGAGCTCCAGGTCAGAACTGGTGTCAGGCAGGGGTGTCTGCTGTCTCCGTTCCTCTAACTACTGGCCATAGACTGGGTCATGAAGATGACCACAGAGCACAGACGAAGTGGAATACAGTGGAGTGGACACTGTGGACACAGCTTGATGACCTCGATTTTGCAGACGACTTGGCATTACTGTCCCACACTCATCAACAAATGCAGGACAAGACCACGAGGCTTGCTGACATCTCGTCCCAAGTGGGCCTCACCATTCACAAACAGAAAACAAAGACAATGAGGCTGAACGCAACCAGGGAAGAACCAGTCTTGCTTGCTGGCACCCCGTTGGAGGAGGTGGAGTCCTTCACCTATCTCGGGAGCATCATAGACAAAAAAGGCGGCACTGATGCAGATGTCAGAGCACGAATCGGTAAAGCCAGAGCAGCCTTTCTCCAGTTGAAAAAAGTGTGGAGTTCCAGAGAGCTGTCACAACACACCAAAGTCCGGATTTTCAACTCCAATGTAAAAGCAGTTCTCCTATATGGAGCAGAGACTTGGAGATTGACAAAAACCACAGTCAACAGAGTACAGACCTTCATGAACAGTTGCCTTAGAAGAATTTTGAAAATCCACTGGCCAGAGAAGATCAGCAACGTCAGACTCTGGGAGAGAACAGAGCAGATAACAGCAGAGAATGAAATTGGGCGAAGAAGATGGGGATGGATCGGTCACAGTCTGAGAAAGCCAGCGTCCAGTATCACTAGGCAGGCATTGTCATGGAACCCCCAGGAAAAGAGGAAAAGAGGTAGGCCGAGAAACTCCTGGCGTCGAGACCTCCAAGCAGACATCAAGAGACTGGGAACCACCTGGAGTAGAATCGAAGGAGAAGCACAGGACAGGAGTTGCTGGAGGTCTCTCGTCGACGGCCTATACCCGGGTAGGGGTGACAGGCGTAAGTAAGTAAGTAAGTTTGACTGTGGGTAGCGCTTTTTGTCGAGTCGATTCCTGCAGGAATCATCTTGACAAAAAGCTCAGCTGACAGCCACAGAGTCAAAAGTCCTGATATATTTTTGGGTGATCATTTTCAGATGGATCCCAGAACTCCAAGATATGGTTGCCCATCTGAAGAAGAAGATAGACAACAAACTGAAACCCAAGAAAGTCACTATTCCTACCACAGGTAGGCATGCAGTGTTTTACCCATTCCGGCATCAACGAAACATACATGAAAATATGGTCTGTGATTTTAGACCTTACAGCTTCAAACTGTAAGGTTCACAGTCACAAACCAGCACACATGTTGTTATCATAATCCATCATGTTGAAGTTTTCACGTTAACCCATATCATACTGAGGCTAAAAGCTTCAAATTTGTACACTGCCATATGCAAGCTACGTTTTTACAGATAAGGATATAGACCAATGGTTTTAGTTCAAGGGTGGTGCCAGAATAGCTTGGTGCCTAGAGGTGCCAAGCTATTCTGGCACTACCCTTTAACTATTTTAGTCAAACTTATTTCACACACTTATGTATTCCGAATGATAAGGGTTAAAAAAATCAAATTGAACAGAAATGAATTTAGTTAACGTGTACAGTACTTTTTCATGTACATGCGTACTAGCTGATTTTTACAAGTAAACATTAAGTTTTTATTTTGTTTTTCAGAAACCAAGCCATTCAGCCTGACCCAACCTCGTCCAAGGAGTGTTCCCATGCCAGAGCCTGTAAATTATTACCTTTCTTATAAAACAGATTTTTACAGTAAAACTAACTTATGACATGTTTTCATGAATTATTGATGATATTTAGACATGCGTCCTGAAATATATCTCAGACACTTCCCTGCCCGCCAGTCCCCCCCCCCCCCCTCACCCCCCCCTCACCCCCCCCCCCCACTTCACACACACATACACATGCATGTATTCAGAAGATGATGATGTCATCATACTCATAGACTGATTTTTTTATATTTTTTTACTAAAAGATGACATCATTGTGATGTCATGCAAGGGTGATGTCATAATTTGACATGGCACTCATGCCAGCTGAGCTGACAGTGGGAAGAAAAATGTATCAGGGGAAACAAGTAACCAGAAGCTCAGCCAGTTTACTAACCCAAAAGTGATTTTTGAAGATAGGCCCACATAAGAGAACATTAATCCTGCCTCTTTGTGCCGCAGGCCATAACATGTGAGTACAGGTGTAGTATCTTACATGCACTATCTTTATTTGTTTGTTTTGGAGGTTTCACATTGTTCTTGGATTTCATTGAATGAGAGCTTGGGTGTTGGCATGCATTTACAGGCCAATGATTTTATAATGATTACATATTTTGATCAGAAAAAAATTGTGATGAATGGTATTATCCATTGCTGTCCTTTTTTCTTCTATTTTTCAAGATCCTGATCTATTTCAAACAAACTTATTGTTTGCAGCCTGGCATGTTTTTAACCACATGAACATGTTTGTGGTGACCAGTTTTCATTGAAGATATATGTATGCTTGCCACTGTTGATTATTTCTTAAGTTACAAAAATTGATAATTTATGAAAGGTATTTATTACTCATAGTCTTTCTATTTTTACCATATACATCACACACATATTATCATACACATATGCAGTGCAGTGCAACATTCTGTCAGCATGTACATTATAAGTCAAACAGCCACTGTGTTTTATATATATATATATATATATATATATATATATATATATATATATATATATATATATATATATATATATATATATATATATATATATATATATGTATGTTGTTGTCACAATAGATAATTACATTTTCATGAGACAGAAGATACTCTACATAATTAGCTTTCTGCATGGCCAGTGTTTTTATCTGCACATCTATTTTATACTGTAATCCCCTAGCAATGCAGCCACCAGTACTTTTTGCCTTATCGTCAGCTGCATGTGCAAGTAAGGGAAACGGAATTACAATAGTACCAATGTGTAAATATCTTGTTTCTGACAACAGATACCCAAGCTACAGAAACACAACCCAGTGCCGAAGACTTTGTATGTTGAACCCAAGGAACAAGCTGTAGTCGCTAAACGGAAACAAGAAAACAGACAGAAAGCAGAAGTGAGGGTTTTTCTTTCTTGTTTCTGTGATAGTTTCTTTGCCTATAGACATTTTATAATGAAGATCACATCCTTGTAGCTTCCCAGTGTGCACAAGGTCATCGGACTGACGTCAGCCGCCATTGTCCCGCACACAGATGTGCACGGACCAACAGCAGCTGACTTCAGTCCAATGACCTTGTGCACTTTGGGTTGAAACAATTGTATGATTAGTAAGCTGCACAATGGGATGATGGAAGCAGGCAGTCGTGCTGTGCGAGCATTTGGGTTGTTGCTTTTTTTCTTTTTTGTTCTTTTTTACTGAACAAAAGGGGGAGTGTGTGTGTGTGGAGGGGGGGGGGGGGAGGAGGGGGGGGGGGTTAAGTGCCTTACAAAAATTAGTTTTGGTTTTCTATCATAGTAATTGTTTCTCTCATGGTGCAGAAAAGATGTATTTATTCAGAATAGTTGATAGACTGACTGACTGTAACCTACAGGAAAGACTCATGGAGGCGTCACGGATTCGGTTTGCGTGTGCCAATCCTGAGAAGTCGCACAAGACACGAGAAGTAGTAAAGAACATCGAGTCTGAGCAGGACTCCAAGTTGGAATTTGACAGACATCGGGCCCGACCTGTTCCAGCATTTTTGGTATGGCCTTTATTTGATCTGAATTATTATACACAAGTTAGTCTGAAGTATTTTGAGATAACTTGTATTCTTAAAATCAGACCTTGTTATATATGTTTACTTTCATGTACATAGTTCAGGGTGTAACATCCACTACAAGAGAGTGATAATGAACAGCCCCAATGGACTGTGTGTGGGGGCGTAGAGACAGCTATGTATATTGCCTATGGAGGCCACCTTGAAAGCTGATCAGCTCATGTTGACATTAATGTGTTGCTATACTTTAAACAGTACATAAGGAACCAAGGGAAATCACTGAGAGCTAGACAGAAAAAAAAACAGAGCCCCTGACTCTTTAACCCATATCATACTGAGGCTAAAAGCTTCAAATGTGTACATTGCCATATGCAAGGTAAATTATAGTACTTACAGATAAGGATATAGACCAATGGCTTTAGTTCAAGGGTCGTGCCAGAATAGCTTGGCGCCTAGAGGCACCAAGCTATTCTGGCACTACTCTTGAACTATTTTAGTCAAACATATTTCACACACTGGTGTATTCCAATGATAAGGGTTAACCCATTACATCCTAAAGCTGAATTTCTTAAAAATTTGCTTAGTGATATGTGAAGAATACATTACAAATTAGGAGATACCGGTAGATCAGCAATTTTGATTCAAGTCCCTTGAACTGTTGAAGTCAAATTTATTGCATATTTCATATTCAAAAACACAACAGTGTATCAGAATGAAAAGAGTTAAGGAAGGGCCCAGAGGATCTAATCGTTTGTTTGTGTGCCTGTGCTCAAAGTTGAAAGATGGTTCTTCAGCGCTTGTGTGTATCGTACTGTATGCATGTGTTCTTTTGTGTGTGTGTGTGATGTGTGCATGTGAGTGTATGCCTGTATTGCATGTGTGTAGGACAGGCAAACTGACAGTTTGTGTGTGATGATTTCAGAGCAAAGAAATTCCCATCAAGATGAACACAGCGACCATATTACGTGAGGGACAGCTGTACCAGAAACAGGAGGAGGAGGAAATGAAGAAGTATTTATTATCCCTTTGCGTGTTGGTAGCGGTTTTAGTCGCGATGATTCCTGCAGGAATCATTGCGACTAAAACCACTACCAACACATGAAGGGTTACACAAATTGTAGAGATAATAGACCGAGCCATAAACTGACATCAGCCCATTCTCTAACCCTGTGAACCTGAAACCTGTCTACCTTTGGCAGTTTAATTTGAACTTCAAACCCTTTTAACTGGTCATCATCTAACCTAATACAAGTTCTGTGCATGCATCCTTAACCCATTTAACCGCAGGGCCAAAATTCCCACATTTTGGATGTGTCACCTAACGACCAGGTACCAGTTGCAGGAGATTGATCAGTGATGATAATTCAAGGGTAGTGCCAGATTAGCTTGGTGCCTGATGGCGTCTAGCTAATCTGGTGCTACCCTTGATATCATCATCGATCCATTGCCTTCAGTAGTGTGACTGGGCTTGATACATTAACTCATTCAGCCCGACGGCCGTATTTCCCCAATTTTCACAGGCGTCGTCTAATCACTATGCACCAGTTCCAGCAGATGGATTGACCATGATAATTCAAGGGCAGTGTTCGATTAGCTTGGCGCCGACTGGCACTACCCTTGAATTATCATGGTCGACCCATTGGCGGTGTTCTTTCAATGACCATGACAATGCCACAGCTTTGCGGGTAGATTGACCAATTTAATTCAAGGGTGGTGCCAGGATAGCTTGGCGCCTGAGCTATTCTGGCACCTCCCTTGAAGTCATTTTTTTTTCATTTCATGTTTCAATGCACAGGAATATGGTGGACTAAACACAAGGCCACAGGAATGCCAAGGATTCTTAATGTTTCATTTTTATGAGTATTTCATTTACCTTTTTGCAGGATTGCCAAGCTGGAGTCAGGCACTAGGAACAGCCTGGAATTTGACGAGTGGCAGGCCTCGATGCGCAAGAAAGACCTGGAGGCCAATCTGGCAGAGGTAGAGCGCAGGAGGCTTCTGGGAAAACTCAGCTATGAGGAGGCCATCTTGGCCCGGCAGAATCTCATGGAGGAGAATCGGCAGAAGGTGGCACAGATGAAAAAAGAGGTGAAGAATATGTTACTTTAGGATTATTTATACCCTATGGCTAATGAAAAATAGTGTAGCAAATGAGAAAAAGTAGTGAAGATGGTTACAAAAAAGAGAGAAGACAGATGTTTCATCCTGGCTTCTGTTTGTCCTGTATTTTTATGATTCCCCCCCCCCCTCCCCCCCACCCCAACCCCCTTCCCAAAGCCCCCATGGAGGTCTTCAGCTCCTTACAAACTTGCAAGGTGCTGCAGTCAGACCTATAAATCATATCTTGATTATCATAAATTGTCATTTGATTATACATGTATTTCATTACAACACTTACCTATAAAATGTCTATGATTATTCATTTGTTCTTCCGTGTGATACAGGCAGATGCACTGATGCAAGAGTATCTGGAACAGAAACTGCAGGAAGAACAAAACATCAAGTAAGTGGGGAATGGATAGATTTTCTGTTTTCTTTGCATTTTAGCATACATGTTAGTAACCCTACCTTTGTGCACAAGGTCCTTGGGCTGACAGTGGCTGCAGATGGCTGTATATAGGCCAACTACAACTGACGTCAGCCTCAGGACTTTTGCATGCTGTGGGAGCTGACTGCAACCTCTGTTGTTTCTGTTATTTTCCGCACAGGAATATGGTGGACCAAACACATCAAGGCCACAGGAATGCCAAGGATTCTCAAAAACGACTGCAGGAGTCCAAAAGAAAAATTGGTGTGTATCAGTATTACTAAGTGGATAATTATGCTTTGACATGTATTTCCTGGCACAGCTGGGTATTGTGTGCTCGTCAGCTTGCGCAGTATTGGTGTATGTATAGCAAAATAAAGTAACACATTAAGCCCTGAAACATGACTACAACAGGATACTGCATGCACGGTCATCCATGAAAGTTAACTCTTAAACTCCCAGGACTAAATGACTTCCATTCGACAGAATGGAAGTCATTTAGTTCTGGGAGTTTAAGATCGAGTTAAGGATAGTGGTGCCAGTATAGCTTGATACCTAGAGGCCTTTAGCAACCAACTATCATTGCCAGTTTGTCTAGATCCTAAACTGAAATAAATATAGTTTTCATTCTGTTTCAGTACAACAAATGGCTGCAGAGAATCGTGAACTAATGAGACAAGCCTTGGAAGAGGTCAGTATCTGCACATGTGATCTTTAGTTGATCTTTATGTAAATATTGTTCAAGTGCAAGGTTAATATACAATGAAAATAAGAAATGGAAGAATCAGAAAGTAATTGATATAACAGTGCACGTCACCTTATGTCCTTCTGTTATCTTCACTTTTTTATTTCCTCATCCACACATTTCTATCTGCAAGAGGCATAGATTTACATGAGCCCCTGCTATTGCAGGGCTCATGTGACTCTATGCCTCTTGCTGACAATACTCACCCCAATTGCTTATGATTCATAAAATTAAAATTTATCTTCTTCTGTGTTCAGGCGGAAGCGGAGATGCGCAAGAAGCTGGAATTGATCCATCAGATCCGCGCAGCAGAGTCGTCTCCGGCACCACGACAGAAAATGGTGGACCTCACGAGCACTGCCGGCGCTTGGCTTCTCAGTGAAATGTCCATTGCTGAGGTAAGTGAGCAATCTGTTCCATGACATGGTACACCTAATGGTACACCTAATGGTACACCTAATGGTACACCTAATGGTACACCTAGTTGACTCAGTGCTTTGCGTACTCATTATGCAATTTTGACTCGTTTACACTGTGAATCTGTCCTTTGCTAACCCCTTCACTTCTTCTTCTATTTCTGAAACTATCACACTCGGTGAGGAACACGGGTACACATGACGCCAGCAAGAGGCATACATCTTTATGAGCCTCCAAGGCTGCTTATGAGAATCCATTTCCCCTGCTCCTGGGTGGTATATGCTGTATCCTGGCAGTGAAGGGGTCAAATGGCTATATTGGTAAAGATACCTACATTAACCCATTCAGCCAGACGCACGTATTTCCCAAATTTTGGAGGCATCATCTAACGACTATGCACCTGTTGCAGGAGATGGATCGACCATGATAATTCGAGGGTAGTGCCAGATTAGCTTGGTGCTGACGACAGGCGCCAAGCTAATCTGGCACTACCCTTGAATTATCATGGTCGACCCATCTCCTGCTCTAGTGCGTCAGGGCTGAATGGGTTAACCCATTTAGCCCCAGCCAGCTACAGAGCTACAGCAGAAAATGATTCAACCATTTAAGGGCACCTCCAGATTAGATTAGCTTGGCACCTGATGGCACCAAGCTAATCTGGCTCTACCCTTGAATTTTCATGGTCAATCTATCTCCTGCAACTGATTCAATAGTCGTTAGTTGATACCTCCAAAATTCAGCAGATATAGGCATGGGGCTAAATGGGTTGTGAGAGGGAGGGTGTGTGTGTGTTTCCAGTGTATTGTAATATGTGAATATTTTGGTTTCAGTTGAGGGAGAGGCTAGCACTGATGAAGGTGTCCCAAAAAGAAACCGAAGAAAAGAAGCGAGATGAAATTTTAGAAGGAAAGCAGGTAACTCACTGTTACGTTATTGCATCAAGGTTTCAGTTATCCATTGTGTACTGTAGGTACTTTCACCTCTGTGTTTTTTTCACTTATAATCCAAGTGTCTCAGTTTTAGAAAAGGCATATGTTGATCATTCTCAGCAAGTAAAGGCCATCCACATCAGGCCAATATCACCTGCAGTTGGCCCATGCACAGGCGTGCATGGGCCAGCTGCAGCCGATGTTGGCCTGATGTGATAACCCTTTGTACGATAGGTAATATAAGTTTTCAGAGATTCATCAATAATGATGTAGTCTAGATGTGCACCTTGTAAACAAAAGGTCCATGTGCTGACACCAGCCATAGTCGATCCACACACAGCTGTGTGCAGGCTAACTATAGTTGACACTGGTCCACATGCAGACCTTTTTGCGGACTGTATTTTGCTGTTTCACAGGCAAAGGACCAGCAGCTGATTCAGACCCTGGAGTGTATTTCCAAACATCGCTTGGAGCAGACACGATCTGCCGCACTGAAGTGAGTCTGCCATACATGCCTTTGTAACACTGTAAGACTGAGTGAGAAAGTATGCTGGAAAATCAGTTCATTGAAAAAAATCTGACACAAGCTTATATTTGCACCAAAACATGTGGTTAGAAGTGCATTTGTTTTTATCCCTACGTCACACAACCAATCCCTTCAGTGCAAAACGTACCATGTGACCTCACGATAAAAACCTGTGCAGCGACTAATGGCAGACTTCTTGTAGCCCACTGTATGACGCGTTGTGACCTCATTTTCCACTCTTGAGTACCAGCTTTGTTCAACAAAAAGAGAAAAACACACAATAAGCAATGAAGCTTCTTAGCATAGTTTGAAACAATACACACTTTAGAGTGTTTTTTAAGATAACAGCATCCAATTTTCAACAACTTTTTCCATCAAAACAAGCGAGAATAACAATAGAGCAGGCCTTTCCCAGATCGAGAATAGTGCACCAAGGTCACTGTCACGTGATCATTGCTTTAAAGCCGAACATTAAATTCGGAACTATTTTTTATTAAACGACAATCGGAAAAACACTTACTGTTAAATCGCATTACTCTGACAATATGTAGACAGTGCAGCTCGAAAAGCACTTTTCAAAAGTCAAACTGAAATGGACAAACTGCCAACAAGAGTGGTGTTTGCGCATGACCGTGACCCTTGCAACTGCAGGGGTCGCTCAGAACATGCATTTAGGTCAACTATAACAGAAGACACAGACGTTCAAAGTGTGATCAACTTGACTACTTTTATGAATATTGCGCAGGAACGAAAACAGATACGCGATTGGTAACAGGGGTTTGCTTCATGGACCCTTGTAGGCCTTCGGGAGGTCAAAGTAACCATTGTACCCTCAAGGCCTTTGTGTTACAATGGTTACATTGACCGCCCTCAGGTCTACAAAGATCCATGTAGCAAACCCCTGCTACCAATAACTTATATCTTGAGTTACTTGTTCCTTGAAAAGAATAGTGTAAAGTAGGCTAAATGCTGATGTTCATTTAGGCGGTATTTATGACAGTACATTTGATTTTTCTTCACAAGAAAAAGAAATGATTGTAAAATCTAATAAAACAACAATAAAGCAGCAACAAGAAAACCTTTTGGTGAAGGGTTGGTTAATGGATGAAAATAATATGTTCATTTTCTTGTGGACTGATGCCATCCCACTACATTTTTGGCTGGTAACTTGTATAATTGACTGTATTTGCTCTTTAGTGTACACATTTAAATATTGGCTGTTTTTGTGTTCACAGACTGGAGGATAAGAAGAAAGGGAAGCCCACGCGAGAAATTCCAGAAAATGGTCAGTTGACCGATCTCCAGCGCCAGGTGGAAATGAAGCGTCAAGCCCGACTTCGAGCCCAAGAACAGTCTAAAACCACCCGTGGCCACTCATCAGCCATGCGCAGTGCCATCCTTATCGGACAGAAGGTCAGGCTTAACATATTTGATGAAAATTCCAGAAGTTGAGAGTTGGTTGACCTCATTCCCAAATAGATCAACCATTATAAAGTATAAGTGGTGCCTGAATATCATAGCATCTAGAGCTGTGCTGTGTGGCGACAACTTTTAAAGATTGAACAAACTTAATTAAAAGTAGACTCCAAAGTTATGTATGGCATAGGCACGCAAAACGCGATCCATTTGGGGTTTGCTGTTGTTGTCCGACGAGCTGATGTGAACTGTGTTTGTTGGCACATTGAGCTGGTGTTTGAATAAAGTGGGAGACCTTTTTTACCACTGACAAAAAAAGCGTTTGTCCTTTGCGTGTAGGTATCGGTTTTTGTCGCAACGATTCCTGTAGGATAACCAATACGGACACGCAAAGGGTTAGAAGACCATGAGCAGCTAAAGAATCCTGGGTACGTGAGGTTGACAATTTCAGTACAAATCAGGAATATGTACAAATGTTTGAAAATCATTTTGCCTGTCACAATTTGCAAAGTAAGATGTCACAGTCTGTTACTGTTTCCCACAAGCTGTTGTGTACTGTTACAGAAAGCACTGGAGGAGAGTCGATGGGCAGAGTTGGAAAAGTCAAGGGAACGAACTGCACGCTTCATGTCCGGTGGGGATAACAAATACAGCGAGTCAGCTCAACGCCTCACTTCTTTCAGTGCCGTTACCTTGGCAACATAATAACTTATTCTTTTTGTCAAATTTTCAGACACAGACAGTATTAATTTATGTTGGAGTGGTAGCTGGCCGAGCACATCTTGTTATTAACTTCCAGTGCACAAAAGATCACCAGGCCCATGTCAGCCAGTTGGCCCACACCCCACTATCCATCCATTAACCCTTTTCACCCTGATACACCCATTGCTTGAAATAAATTTGACTGGTAGTTCAAGGGTGGTGCCAGAATAGCTTGGCGCCAAGCTATTCTGGCACCACCCTTGGAACTAAAACAGTTGATCCGTCTCCTAATCTGTAATGTAGCCTTCATTGGACAATCAGCAAATTTTACAAAATCAGCCTCAGGGTGTAATGGTTAAACTTAGGCCAACGTGGGCCAAGTGATGATGAGCTGTGGCTGACATGGACTTCATGACATTTTACGTGCCGACCTGGGCGAGTGGGAATTGTGGCATTTAGACAAGATGCACTTAGTCAGTGGCCTCTCACCTTTCAATTGTACTTAGTTTTTAGGCAAGAACAGTCCTTATTTTTTTCCAGAAAAAAAATCATGCAGTTAACTGCACTAGGCTAAAACTTTATAAGTTGTTTGTGCAGTCACCTAAAAAAGGGTATAGTATCTTATGAGCGAGTAATATACTATGACTCATCCAAGCTATTTTTATGAGCATTCATGTAATTGTTGGTGGGAGGAAAGAGAAACCATCTGTGAAATGAAAAAAAAAAACAAAAAAAAAACAACAATCATGGAAAACTTTTGGTAATGCCATTGTAATTTGAACAGCTCAGCAATTGTACTCCCCATGTATTTTAGGAAACTGCTAAAGACTAAACTAGTACAATGCACATGCAGCCTAATGTTTACTGTAGGCAAGCGAAGGATGTATCTGTGATATTTTTCCAAGTATACTGAATGAATGTCTATTGTTTCAAGTTTGATGCGTGAATGCATGTTTAAAAGTTCTACAAATATTTTGCATACCTGCATGTACACACACCTGTGGTATACTTAAGGTACCACATATTATGCTAAAGACAAAAATATAAAGGTTTTGTGGATGTGATTGTTTCTTACTTGACTGCAGCATATACACTTCTGTGAATATGACCTAGGGTGGGTGGGAGTTTATATCAAATTGAAATGTGTACTTTGTGCAATTTTACATGTGTGAAATTATGAATAAAAGCTGTTGAAAAGCAACAACAGCCCCCTGCATCATGTTACTATACTGATGAACAAAAGAAATGCGACATTTTTGGAATCATTGGAAACACTTTAGCTCATCAGTAGAGAACCATCTCTCCTAGAACTTGATAATGTAGGTTCAAATTTGACTCTAAATGTAACCCCTTCCCTGCCACTGGTCGACTTCCAAGAGACATAAATCCTCATGAGCCCCCGCGACTGCGGGGGCTCATGAGGATTTATGTCTCTTGTTGTTATCGTCATCAAGAACCTCGTCTGTCCAAGGAACATGTACACAAAGTGGGATCAGCACGAGACACAGACCCACATGAACCACCACAACTGTGGTGGCTCATGAAGATCTGTGCCTCTAGTATTTGGGTACTCCCCATTGTTTCGGCAGTGAAGTGACTAAAACTGACTCATCCCTAAGGTTGAAGTTGAAGATTGATTGTACATTGCTTAACGTCCCGACAGCAACAAGGCTTTCTCAGGACGTGCCTGCACTGCTTGTGAAAAAAAAAAAATAAACAGAAAATTGAATGTATGTCGCCAGCCGGTCAAATACGTTAAATAAACCTACAACATGGGGCCTAAATAAAGCTAAGACCATTTAGCAACACACATCCAATATCAAGAACTACAGGCAGTGCAGACAGTAGGGAGAGTTTTAAAAAGGCAAATACAGGTGAATGGACAAAGGGTAGACAGAAACACATGCCCCAGAATAGAGAGAAAAACCCACCCTGTGGGGCTGACCAGGGTGACCCTGGGAACTAAAAAATACCTAACCCCACCCAAGTCCCCCAAGGCAGACCCGGGTGGGGTTGAAGTTGAAGAGAAATCGGTGCCGATTGCAGTAGACAAATGGGTTTTGGTAGTGCCAAGATAATCTGGCAGTTTCCATATAGTTGATCTAATTTGTTTTACGATGCGAACCCATTTAGCCCCAACACCCTACAGCAGGAGATGGATTGACCATGATAATCCAAGGGTTGTGCCAGATTAGCGAGGAGAGAAAACCAGTGGGAGGAGGAGGCAGCGCAGACGAAAGAAAGAAGAGCCTGTGCCCGCAGCAACAGTCACAGGCTTCACCTGTAGCAAATGCAACAGACACTGCCGCTCTCGCATTGGACCGATTAGTCACAGCAGGCACTGCAAATCTTAAAAACGGACTGACCCAGGAAGCGCATATACTCCATTGTCTTCCGAGACAGAAGGATGCCAACAACAGTGCCAGATTAGCTTGGCACCAAGCTAATCGGGCACTACCCTTGAATTATCATGGTCGATCTATCTCCTGCAACTGATACAGTCCTGCAACTGATAGTCATTAGGTGACACCTCTAAAATTTGGCAAAAGTGGCCATGGGGCTGAAAGGGAAAAGGCTGAACGAGTCAAACTGCAAATTCAGTTCAACAAATATATTTTGTTAGGTTTTATTTTCATATCATCACAAGCTCCTATATAGCGTCCCAGTAGCCCTTTTGTTGACAGACAACATTTTAATAGGGACGGCACGCGCCGCCTCCCATCTGGTTTCACTAAATGCCGGGCAGGGGTGGGGGTGGGAGGGGGGGCGGTGGGGGTGGGTGGGTCTACGACCTGTCCGGCCAACACTGACCTGTAAATTGATACACCCAGAGCAGTGTCAAATGTCCGTGACCCAGATGTTTAACTCATGCCGAAACAAGGCCTCGCTAGAATCTGGTGCCAGACTGCCTCTTACCCCAACATAAGGACAGAAACTGTCAACGCCTCGGCCGCTTTAACAGCTCGCCACTGCCGCTTTATCGCTCCCTGGTCGTGCCGGCGTGTTTATGTGTACTGTAAACAAATTCCCAACCCTTTCCCGAGGTCTCTGTACAGTCTATTTTTACTCTGAGGCCTTCCTTTGTAAAAATTCTCAGCTTTTCAAGTCGGTAAAGCGATCGCTGATTCCATTGCTAACGACGCGGTCCGACATCTTGGTTTTACTCTCTTCGGTTGTTTTTCTTTTTTTATGTGATACTGTGGAAATTGATAATCTATTGCTATATTGCCAGGAAACTTGTAGCAATGTTTCCAAGTGTTTAAAATCAAATGTTTTATTTAGAATGCTTTAAATGGTCAGCTATTGATAAATTACTTTTGTTTGAGTGTATTGTGTTGACCTCACGTGCTACGAGCGTTAGATTTGATGCTGCACAATCAAAGTATGCGTTTGTTTGGCCATTCATTTGAAACCTAACGCCAGGCACTAGGCTTCTAACGTACACAAAAGCGCCCGCATTCGTTTGCGAAAATTCGCCGGCCGCCTCGGGGTTACACGTTAGACAAACCCTACTCTGATGCGGGAACTGAGGAGCACTATAGTATAAATCACGAGAGAGGTTTACCACCGAAGGTTTTCAAAACTTGCACAGACTCATTACAATCTATGTATTTTCACCAAGCTGGTATTGCAGGCCAGTATGCTTGCTGAAACTGAAACCGTGCAGGAGACAGGCCAATATACCGCTTCTAGTCCTAGCATATATGTACATTTGCCCCTGCATTTACAAAGGCTACTGAGAACCTGCTGCCGCAAACGAACTGCGCAGTTCTTCTCAGAGCGGACAAAGTCAGGTTTTAGCATAAGACTGAACACATGCTCAAACTTATAACGCCCGGGGAAAGAGCTGGTACGCGCAAGCATGGATGCCGTGTTCACAGGTCACAGTGTGACTAGAATAAAGAGTGGTCCGCATGTGTTGTACACGTTTCTAGGTTGCCCATATTATCTCTGCTACCTCACCTATGGGATAAATCAATAAAGCAGCTAATTTAATTTATTGTTCGAAAGACTTTATGTACAGGAAATTCACCTATGGTGCAACTTGCAGCCACTCAATCACACTCGTAGATCATGATCATAATATTTTATTTTCCTAGTAATATTTTCCATCCTGAGCTTATCCAGTGGACAATAGTGGGCCTATGTTGAGTTGCCGCTGACTTAGTGATTTGTGGGGCACGCTGATTTCAGCTGTGCTTGGGTGTGGGGTTGGTAAGGAATCAGGTTCATAACCAAGAAATGAGACTGTCAATGTGCTGGTTTTTGTTGTTGTTGTTGTTATTTTGTGCATGGCAAATGTGCAGCTGATGGGCGGTAGTGTTTTTAGGGGATCCTTGAAATATTGACTATAGCTAAGAGACTGGACAGTACGGAAACGGCACTGTATTCCGTGGCCAAAAGGGCTGAACATAAAAATGTAGAATGCACTGAATGTGTGTGTGTGTGTGTGTGTGTGTGTGTGTGTGTGTGTGTGTGTGTGTGTGTGCGCGTGCATGCGTGTGTGAAAATTACGGCTTGGTTACACACACACACACACACACACACACACACACACACACACACACACGCACACACACACACACACACACACACACACTCAGTCCAATAGAATAAAGAGGGGATAGACTGTGCCACAATTAAAATCACCTATCCTTCTATTTCATGCTTAGGGCTTTTAGTCCCTCAGTTCACTCTGTTAGTATAAACATCCGATGCGGATCGGTTTCCAGCAATGAGGGCCACATGTGGGGCCGTGTGGCTATCACTACTGGACACTGACCGCGTCCACATTCATAGGAACATCTGGGGTGGATTACGTTTGGCATACAGGACAGGATCTCACGAGCCCCTGTGACTGGTAGGGGCTAATGTGAATCTATTTCTTCTCAGGCAAAGGGGGGTGGGGGGTGGGCAGGATGAAAAACTGTACAGAACTGCAGCGTGTGTGTTGGTGGGTTATATGAGTCTGTTCACAACCGCCACCCATGCCCTCCCTGCAACTGGTGCATTGAGAAGGGCGTTTGTCATAAAGAGCTGGATCTCACGAGCCCCTTGGACATCAGAGGCTAATGTGAATCTATTCCTTTCGGGCAAAGCGGGACAGGATGGAAAAATGTACAGAGCTGCAGGGAACATGTCGGCGGCATATACCTAAATGTATCTTCGTAAGGTACAAAATCTTCAGTGATTTAACTCTGCCTGCCCATTTTATTTAGTTCTGTTCCCTTGTAGCTTACCAGAGAGCGCTTTCCACCTCAGTGCCATAATGAAACCGGCGGCAGTGTCTATGTTGCCGGGGGCATATACTTTCATGTCTCTTAAAGGCTCCGAAACCTTTAGTGATTAATATCTCCCTGCAAGTTTCATTTACCTCTGTTTTCTAGTCATAGAGTACCAGAAAGAGTTTGGCTAGTTAGTGTTCGAGCTAGCCGCTCAGGAAACCGTGTGGAATGTGTCTGTCGGTTTTCGATTGCTCACATGTGTAAGCCGAAAGTTGTAACTGACTGGCTACTTTGAAAAGTGTATGAGCCCTTACATTCATACTTAAGTTGCACAGTTCAGTTCTGGTCTGGAATCTTACACATGCACCACGTGAGGCAGCCAAACAACACTAAAATACATATACACTCAAAGCCAAAGTATTGTATCAACTGTAGATCATTCTAAGCATTTTAAATAAAATGTTTATATTGAACCATTTTTTAAAAATATTTTACCATAAACAAAATACTGCAGTATAATAACAATTGCCATAATATCACATTTTTTAAAAAGTCGTGAGAGGAGAGTAAAAACAAAATGTCGGACAGCGTCGTTAGCAATGGCGACAGCGATCGCTTTGCCGACTTGAAAAGGCTAAAAAGTAAGAAAGTACAGGCCAGGCCGCGATCGGAAGTTTTTCTAGTGTGACACTTGACGTAGCCTGGTCTGTTTCAAGCGTTTTCACGAAACACTGGGGCCCATATGCCCTAGTTAGAGTGTACCAGAAACGACTTTGCTAATTTCCACGTCAGTGCCCTCGGAAACTAAGCCGCATCAGCCCAAAATACACTCAAAACAAAAACTATTTCATTAATTGCTGTCCATTTTTAAATGAAATTTTATCACTTTTTGTTTATTTTGCAAAATCACATTTTGAATGAAATAGGCGATAGATAAAAAACCCACAAGAAACGTTATAAAAAGAAAACGAGCATTTGACGTGAGTTAAAAACAAAGATGTCCGACTGCGTCGTTAGCAATGGAACCCCATTACCGACGTGGAAAGGCTGAGTTTGGAATTTTTGGAGAGGAATGTCTCAGAGTCAGTAGTGACCAGACTTTGCAGCCGTGAACTAAAGATCTGGGTCAGTGCATTTGCCACTGCTCTGGTTGTGTTTCAGTATAGGTCAGTGTTGACCCGTACCAACCCCCAACCCACCCCTCTCCAGCCCGGCATTCAGTGAAACCAGATGGGAGGCGGCGCGTGCCGTCCCTATTAAGAAATTTCTGTCAACAAGAGGGCTACTGGGACGCTTGTGATGCGCGTGCCGTCCCTATTAAGAAATTTCTGTCAACAAGAGGGCTACTGGGACGCTTGTGATGATATGTATTGATGTGAAAAAAAAAAAAATCAAGGCACATTTTCACATCAAATATGCACAATATTTCCACATCAATCATCATTTGAATGAACAATAACAAAAAGTCCAATATGGAAACCAGTCATTTTAAGTTAACATATTTGAGACGTGCTGCATTCAGATATTGCAGATGTGTATCCGGATGTGGCATGTCTCAAATGAGTTAATTATGCAGTGGGTCACAAGAAAATCAACAAAAAGTGAGACAGATAGTACATTAAGTACATAAAATTCTATTAATCCAAAACAAGAAGTTCAATTCCATTGAATCTGTATCAACACGAACAAATGTGTGCTGGCACAGTAAAACCTGTTTTGAGCAAATACCTTTCTGCCAAGAAAAAAGTAGTCTTTCAGGGCCAAAAGTGCCACCAGTCATCAAAGACCATCATTTAGGTGGCTACAGCCACAGTCACAGCTACAGCCACCGAAATGATGGTCTTTAACCCATATCGTACCAAGGCTAAAAGCTTCAAATTTGTACACTGCCATACGCAAGTCACATTATAGTACTTACAGATAAGGATATTGACCAATGGCTTTAGTTCAAGGGTGGTGCCAGAATAGCTTGGCGCCAAGAGGCGCCAAGCTATTCTGGCACTACCCTTGAACTATTTTAGTCACACTTATTTCACACACTGGTGTATTCCAAATGATAAGGGTTAATGACAGGTAATCCCTTACTAAGTAGTTTTTCTGTAGTATGTACTCTGCCAGCAAGTAATTCTGCTAAGACTTCATTTCTGAATGCAGTGCCCATGCAAGGTAACAGCATGTAAAGATACATTCAGCGCCAAAAACAGCCAAGCACTGCCAGTGAACCTTGGCTGGACGGATCTCGCGGCTATTAACTCATTCAGCCCGACGCACGTATTTCCCAAATTTTGGAGGCGTTATCTAACGACTATGCACCTGTTGGATTGACCATGATAATTTAAGGGTAGGGCCAGATTAGCTTGGCACCGACAGGCACCAAGCTAATCTGGCACTACCCTTGAATTATCATGGTCGACCCATCTCCCGCTGTAGTGTGTCAGGGCTGAATGGGTTAGTGTTCTCAGGGAAGTAATTTCGCGGTGGCTGAAGTCGACATCTGTGGGCAATGAGGTAAGGGTGGGCGCTCAAAACGAGTTCTACTGTATGCAATTCTGAACCTCAAAGCTCTAGGCCATAAGGGCCAAAATGACCAGCAGCACACACAAAAGAAATAAGACCAAAAGAGCATGAGTACACATAAGTCTACTATCTATTTGTAGCGATTGTAACAAATGTTCGCGTATGTCACAGGCAACGTGTTTCAACATAGGTTTTCCAAGTTTAAGACAGGGTGTTGAGGGCACATATGTAGACCTATCGACAAAGAAACACAGGAATCATTTACGTAATAAAATGTCAGTCGTGTGACGTATTGGCATTTTGACATCTTGTAATGTTCTCGGCATGTAATTCTGAAACAATGTCATATCTTTGCGTCTTCAATCTTTTTCAGAAATCAAGTTGTGGTCAATGTTCACAAATGTCACCATGTTGCATACTATCTGATTACATGAACATCATTTGGCATAAAATGATGACCTGGGGTCGATAATTTCCACATAACCTTCAGATGATGCCAGACTGATTTTTGTCCTATTAAACCTTTCTATTTTACACATCCTTATAGAGCCTTCAAGCTAGAGCAATCGAACATTACTCATCAACTAAAGTTATGTGTGCTGCATACTTATAGGTAGTAGACTTATGGAGTACACTGATGACAGAAAAGTGATACACTAACAATTTTTGCGCTATAAAAAAATTTTAAAAAAACAAGAGCCAACGAAAATAAGAATGCTTCACAAACACAAAAAGAGGAATTATGTCACCCAGATTTTTTTCATGTAAAAAATATGCACCATGAAAATGGCACTCCATGAATTGAAAAAGAACCATTTTTTGACATGCAGCTCATTTGGGTCAACACAAAAACACTGACCAATAATAATAATGCAATTGCTGGTACTTTACCTAGTTTATCAAGTTTGACAGTTACCGAAATCCTCCACAGCCAGTGCAAACCACAGCCCTTGTGTTCAACTGACGGAGAAACAAACAAAGAAAACCGTCTCGTCTTGAGGTAAATCAGGTAGACAACAATATTCACACTGGAATGTCACATATTTATATTAACTCATTTAACCCCATGAATGCAATTCCCCAATTCTGGATGTGTTTCCAAACGACTATGTACCAGTTGCAGGAGATAGAATGACCATGATAATTCAAGGGTAGTGCCAGATTAGCTTGGCACCACCAGGCGCCAAGCTAATCTGGCACTATCCTTGAATTATCATGGTCAGTCTGTCTCCTGCTGTTGGGTGTCAGGGCCAAATGGGTTAACCCTTTGGTACATGCAGCCGTTGGTACATGAACTGTCCACTTGTACTCATGAACACAGTTCCACTGGCTACATGCACATGGGGTTACTTGAAAAAAATAAAAATAAAAACCTGATACAATTCAAAAGAAAGAAACGTGATCATGAAGAGTGCGACCTTTACGCATTGCTCAACAGATAACATACAGATCAGCCTCATCATACTGCAATACCAACTGGAGCCACTAAGTCTGCATCATTTGCGTTCACCTTTATGTGGAGCTGAACTTGCAAAAAAAAACGTGTAAGCCAAAAGTCCTATGGCCAACTCAGCCTTACGTGGCCCACACATAGGCCAGCTAAGGCTGGAGTCAGCCATAGGATGTGTGGCTCATTGGGTATTTAGTTGGGGGAAGCACAGGGAAGCACATATTCTGATGCACGAAATACTGAGGTTGACCTGTATTACAGATTAACCCTCTTACCCCCACGGCCACATTTCCAAACTGTTGGAGGCGTTGTCTGACGTGTACCAGTTGTAGGAGATGGATTGATCGTGATAATTCAAGGGAAGCGCCAGATGAGCTTGGCGCCTGAAGGCGCCAAGCTCATCTGGCGCTACCCTTGAATTATCACGATCAATCCATCTCCTGCTGCAGGGTCCTGGGGCTAAATGGGTTAAGTGCTTGTTAATCCATGGAGACAAAAATTTGCATCCACACAACAGTTCTCTCAAGGCACATTCAGGTAGAACTACTACAAAACTAGCTTGCCTGCAAAACATCTTTGCATCTTGTACTAAATAATTAAGGCACTGCTGTTTGGTCTTTACACAATAAAAGGTTAACCACGTTTATACAGCCACAAGTGCTTCTGAAATCACATACAGCCACAAGTGCTTCTGAAATCACATACAGCCACAAGTGCTTCTGAAATCACATACAGCCACAAGTGCTTCTGAAATCACATACAGCCACAAGTGCTTCTGAAATCACATACAGCCACAAGTGCTTCTGAAATCACATACAGCCACAAGTGCTTCTGAAATCACTGCAAACTAAAAGCCAAAAAGCCCCAACTGTCCAGGAACATGGTGATGAAATGAAACCAGCAAAAAGCGCAAGATCCCACACCATCTATGCTTACGATTATCTAGGATTTTTGAAGCAGTGATACTAATGTTTTCTTGGTAGTGAAGGGATTAAAACCCAAGTCACCCAGCTGTTTCAAACAGTCATCAAGGGGAAGAAAGATGACCATGGAAAAGAGTACTGGTGGCCACATGATACACAATACGCAAGATGTCATCAGGCTGACGTTGGCCGCACTTGGCTCGCAGACAGCTGTGCATGAGCCATCTGCGGCTGATATCGGACTGATAGCTTCTGCCTGCTGGTACATAGTTTCCTTACCAACATGTATCTAGTGATCAAATTATTCCACATACAATATGCATCAGCACAGTGATTACCTCCCTTGAACAACTACGCGATGCATAGCTGATCAAAGGAGGTAATCAGTTTGGTAAAGCAATTTACATACGAAAAGATTTGTTGCTTATGCCGCATTTGCAAGACCAGCCTGGTGCTTGATCCATTGTGTGGCCAATGGCCACATGCCATGCAATGTCTGCGCAACAGTGAGATGTCAAGCACAAGCAAGGGTTCTGGTATTGCAATTAGCAACAAAGTCCCTCTGTGTCTTATGCTCCTAGACAGTCACCATAATGACAGACCAATGCTACGTCACCACTTGCCAGGTATCCTCCACACACACAACACAGTAAACAAAGGTCCTCAGGCCCAAAACGGCAGCAGTGGGCCTGCGCACAGCTGTGCACAGGCCCACTGCGGCCATCGTGGGCCTGAAAACAGTTTGCTACTGGCACAAGTCAAGGTATGCCCAGTATATAGTATGGAAAGGGTCATCAGGTTTAAGGATGCAGTCAGCCTGCACAGTTGCACACGTGCTGACTGAGGAAGACTGAGGCCCGACAGTCTTTGTTCACTGGGTATACCGTCATGAGCTTTATGACAATGTAATGTCACCAAGTTTGTGGACACTCCCTGCAGTCTCAAGATATTTTGTGACGAAGCTTGTCACATTGTCTCAAAGCTCAATACAACAATCACAAGTGTTTTCAACTTGGCTTCCAGTTTCATTTAACCCTTTAACTGTCAGTAGCGTTTTTTGTAGCGACTATTCCTGCTGGAATCATCATGACAAAAACTGCTACCGACAGCCAATTGGCTGTCGGTAGCATTTTTGCCATGATGATTTTGGCATTTTTGTCATGATTTTGGCATTTTTGTCAAGATGATTCTGGCATTTTTGTCATGATGATTCTGACATTTTTGTCATGACATTTTTTATCGCGACAATAAATGCTACCGACAGCCCAAGGGCTCAATACTAGGCAATAAACAGATTCTGCTGATAAAATCTGCTCCTAATAGTTAGATAGAACATAAAGAACTTATCCTCGTCATACGCAAGACACCACCATCTGCTAACGCACAGCACACTTCACTAAACATAATAAATACAAGTACCGTTAAATTTTTGTCCATGCTGCACTGAAAACACTACCACCAAAATTAAAGATGGTAGTGATGCACAGGCCGCTCACTGGCCTGGGATGTTAGACTGGCGCCAGTCTTAAGAACTGAGTTATCACACTCTAATTGTATCACAAGCTGCATTCAGCAGAGATAAATACTGCCAGAGGGTGCAGATTGTGTTTTTGAAATCTTTGTGAGTTCAACCTTAAACATCCCCCAGCCATCAAAAAAAAACATTTACACAAAGTGCTTTCAGCAAGAGGCATAGATCCTCATGAGCCCCTGCAACTGCAGGGGCTCATGAGGATCTATACCTCTTGCAGTGTTCCATTTTTGTCAGCAGAGAAGGGGTTAACATTGATGACAATGCCATAATGCAAGGAAATTATCAACAAAGAAAAGAAACATGCTTTCGAAGAACAATGTCAGTACTGTTTTGCCTTCGTTTTCCAGTCTGTTTCTTCACATCTTGCTAATTTCCTTGAATTTTACTATTTACATGCTTAGAAGTCATCCTTTTGGTCTGTGTGTAATTAATTCATTAGTGGGTGTTTCAGTGACGGTGGTTGTGGTTGTTAGCGACATGGTTGCGGTTGTTGGCGGTGGTGGTGGTGACGGTGGAGATGCATTCACTATGGCAGCTGCTGAAATTTGCGCACAATGCGTCGGTTGCGCCACCAGGCCACAGTCATGCTGACCAACACCATCAGCATGACAGAGCCCAGGATAACCAGAGCCAGCACAGTACCTGCAAACATCAGAGAAAGGTTCATGCCTTCAACCATGACAAACAGTAACAACAAACAGACACAACACCTGTCAATTTACAAATAAGGTACACCCTTGAAACATCATGGCTTCTCCACATGGCAGCAACAGCGAAATTAATACAAAAACATGACATGAAGAGTGCATTGTTGTACAACAGAGCACAGAGAGCTTAAGAGCTTAGCCTTGTTGCCATTGTGTTTTCCCCAGAGATGTTTCCTTCTTGGGCTTTCCACTATACCCCCCCCCCCCCCCCCAACCCCTCCTTCCGGTCCATCAACTCATTTCACTGCATTAAATTAATGATTGCCTCCCTTGAACTAATGACCACAGGCACTATTACAGGCTACTCCTACAACTCAGCAATTACAATTCGCCTCACTGTGATCCAACTTCATGCCATGTAGACTGGCTGTAACAATGCTGAAAACAACACATTTAATCTGAAGAGATGAGATGGACTGGCCATGACAATTCAAGATTAGTGCCAGCTTAGCTTGGCGCCCTAAGATTAAAATAGCATTAACCTTGAATTGTCATGGTCAACTCATTTCTCACATTTTTCATAGATACCTTCCAAAGTTGCATGAGTCAAAATTAGGTGTGAAATGATTGAACACAGTCACACCTGAAAAACAACTGAAATGGATTCCCTACCTGACCACATAGTGGCAGCAGCAGGATTGTTAACTTTGGCATTGCACTCTTTATCCCAATCATCAGGTATGCGGTCCTCGGTCACTTCAACAAACTTTTCCAGCGGGCAGTACTCCATCTGGCATTCTGAAAAATTCGTATTTCTCTAAAAGGTATTTTTTCGAAAAATACTTACCGATGACATGACCAATAGGAAGTGTCTACTTATTCACACAATTTTAGCCTAAGAACCCGTTGTGCCCCTGCACAAACCGGGAGGCACTCGGGGAACCCCCAGAGGGGCCGAGAGTTGTCTCCTGTGCCTGCCCATCCGGTTCCGAGTCATATGATGATTCCTCAGTCAGGATACTTAGCTCACCAGCGGCAAGGGGGGCAGGTGGGAGGGTCCTCCGAGTCATGTCATCGGTAAGTATTTTTTGAAAAAATACCTTTCAGAGAAAAATGAATTTATTTCTTCCAAAACATTACCGATGACATGACTAATAGGAAGAATAGCGAGAAGGAGGAGGGTGCCGCTACCCCAACCACCCCCACGGGGCCAATACAGAGCCATCCGCCCTGTCGCACACTCCCGACAATTTTAGCTAGGTGCAAACCTACAGCGCCTGAGGCAGTGGGAGGGAGTGTTGCGCTGCAGTGATGTCCCCCACCAGAGCGAGGTTGTCTCGCTGGCCTGCCCGATCCCAGAGGTAGAAGCGGGCGAAGGTCGATTCAGCTCGCCAGCCCACGGCCGCCACGATGTCCTCGACAGCACAGTTCCAGTCGAATGCGAGGCTCGTGGCCATGGCTCGTACCTCGTGTGCACATATCTTGAACCTCTTCGCTCCCTGTGGGGAGACATCCAGGTAGGCGGACCTAATGACTCAGCGTAGCCAGGAAGACATCGTCTGGGCTGCTACGTCAGTTCTGCCGGGTTTTAGAGGCAGGAAGAGGCGTGAGCGTCCTCTCTGGACAGCTTTGGTTCAGCGTAGTAAACGCGTAGGGCGCGCACGGGATCTTGTTGCCTGGTCTCCCGGGGAAGGTTCATCCCACGCAGCAGCCGTAGGGTGATCACCTGTGGCGTGGACAATGGAGACCTGGTCTTGGCAAGGAAGCAGGGTCCGTGAGAAGCTGCACGGAGCCATCCGCCCGAACTGTAGGCAGGCAGGACGTGCCGACAGTGCATGTAGCTCGCTGACTCGGGCCGTGGTGGCAAGGGCCAACAGGAGGCATGTCTTACGAGACAAGGCCGCGAAGCGGGCCAACGGCAGCGGTTCAAATCTGGCAGGGTTTAGCCACGTCAGTACCCAGGGGAGGTCCCAGTGAGGAATGAGTGAGCGAGGCACTGGACGCCGCAGGCCGAAGTGAGTCATAAGATCGGCAAAGTTTTTACCGGAGCCGGGGTCCGGGTGGCCGAGGTGCCGGTAGGTGTCGGCAATTACGTACCGGTAGCCCCTGAAGGTGACAGGGGCTAAGCCTTGGTCTCCGAAGAGCCAGAGGAAGAAGTCCGCGAGCTGGGGATTCGTCAAACCGGTGGAGGAGAGGCGTGGGTCCTCGCATCAGGAGCACAGCACTGGCCACTTTCCCTCGTAGACGTGCCGCGTTGAGGGTCTGCGGGCTGAAGCGATCGCTTCCTCTGCTGCCCTCGAGAAGCCTCTAGCAGCGACGGTGTGCCGCGCAATCTCCAGGCATGAAGGAGACGCTCCGGGCATGGGTGGAACAGCGATTGGCGAGGCTGCTTGAGCATCATCCCCGGCATGGGTAGCCGCAGGGGGGTGGTCCGTGGAGAGGCTGAGGAGGTCGGTGGTCCAAGACCAGTTCCAGGAGAACGGGGCGACCAGCCAGACGACCGCATTGCATCCACGAAGCCTGAGGAGGAAGGACTTTGGGGATGAGGACTGCCGGGGGCGGGTAAGCATAAACTACAAGTCCGTCCCAGGGGATGGAGAGTGCATCGACTGCCCAGGCCAGAGGGTCCGGGATCGGGGAGATGAAGAGGGGGAGCTGGTGGTTCCACCTTGTGGCGAACAAGTCGATCATATGGGTCTCCCATTGCGCACAGATCTGGAAGGTGTCCCGGCGAAGAGACCACTCCACGTGGCAGTTGGCCGCAACGAGAGAGAGAGTCGGCCAAGCTGTTCAGGTGACCGGGGATGTCACGCCCGGAGGGAAATGCTGCAGTCCTGGCACCAGCGCATCGGACGGTAGAGGAGCATGCGCAGGTCAGGGGGGGGGGGTGGGGGGGGGGGGGCGCGAGTAACGCCTTGCTTCTGGATGTACGCGATGAGGGCTTGCCAAACTGCTTGCAGCTCCAACCAGTTGACATGCCCGATGGCCAGCTCTGGAGGCCCGGAACCAGACATCGTGCTGAAGTCCGGTAGCAAGTGGGCACCCCACTCGGAGAGCCTTGCATCGACCCACCGGGATAACTTGGGGGAGGGGGAAGGGGGGGGGGGGGAGGGGGGAGGGGGGGGGGGTGGGAGACGCCAGAGGAACTGCGGTAGCCAGCCACGCAGGATCCATCCAACACTACAGGTGGGGGCGAAGCATCGGAGTCACTGGTACCAGGGCTGTCAAGTCGGCGGAGGAAGGGCGCCAGTGAAGTGGGAGATGCCGCTGTATCAGCCGGGAGTAGAGACAACCGAGTGGGAGGAGATCCACGGCCGCAACCATCACGCCGAGGAGTTGAAGCCGGACTCTGGTGGGGCTGTGTCCTGCCAGCCTAAAACTGGCCAAGGCGGCTAACCTCTGAAGCCGCTGCTCCGGCAAACATACTCTGCCCGCGTTGAACAGAAAATCGAACTGAGCCAGAAGCCGCATCAGCGCATCCCTGCCGGCTGCTAGGACGGCCACCGAATGGTCGCGTAAGAGGTCGTCGCGGTAGTTGGACGTCCGACTGGAAGACGACTGCCGAGCCATGGCCACCCCTGCGTCCATGAGGCGAGTAAACCCCAGGGGCTGCGGTTGAGACCGAACAGCAGGGCCCAGAACTAGTAGACCACCCCCGTCACAGGCGAAGCAGAGGTACCTCTTCGAGCGGGGTGAATGGGGACGTGCAGAAGAGCGTCGGATAGATCCAGGCTCCTGCGAAGTCCAAAGGCTGGACGGAGGCTCTGAGGGCTCTGGCAGTCTCCATGTGGAAGGATGGTGCCGCGATAAGGCGTTCAGCGCTGACAGATCGACGACTGGTCGCCACTTGCCGCCCGGCTTGGGCACAAGAAAGAGGTGGCTGTAGAAGACGGGAGAGTCAGGGCGCACAACCACCTCTGTGGCGACCTTCTGCAGGAGGGCGGTGACTTCTCTGCGCAGAGCGCTGGCCTTCCAGGCGTCGGCAGGCGACGGGCAGGACGGGGCCTGGTGGGGGCAAAGGAGCTAACCAGGCCCGGGTGGCCGAAGGCGGGGCGGTGGCGGGGGGCGCCTGGAGGCGCAGGGTCAGGGGACGCAGGGGGTCTGGAGACCCTCAGGGCGCGACCCGGAGTCTTGCGAGCCGGTCGAAGCAAGAGGGAGCTGTCTCGCCAGGTCAACGGTCCACATCCGCCGTCTTCACCGAGTTCCAGGTGTCACCGAAGAGGAAGGGTCCACCCAGGGAGGCACGCCGAAGCTGGTTACGCAGGTCTGGAGGCATACCACGACAGGCCAGCAGAACGGCATCCCGATGCATGAGGTCACAATTGGAGGAGGCCACCATGGCATTGACAGACGAGTGGAAGGTTGCACGGACGGCCACTTCCGCTAGAGCGAGAAGATCTCCCAGGAGGGGCGTCAAGGGGGGATGCCAGGCGTCTCCAATCTGGGAACGAAGGCTTGGGTGAGCAGCTCAAGGGAGCCCAAGCAGGCGAGGGTGTTGCGAACGAGTGAAGCCGTACTAACCAGACCACAGGGAATCGCACGCTTCAGGAGGGTGAGGCCACCCGCCTGAACGATGGCCGCCAGATCCACTGTGGGAAGGGGGCAGACAAAGGCCTGGGAGTGTCCGGAATACCATCCCTGACAAAAGGCGATGTCGAGGCCGGGGGGCCACCGATGGTCGGAGAAGAAATCGGTCTCCTGAGGGAAGGCGAGCAGATGAGCGGAGAAGGCGTCCTGCATGTCGCGAAAACCAGGAGGTTGAGTGGGCGACTTGAACTTCTTGGTCTGCCTGCCAGCGTCGACGAAGGCGGAGACCTTCCTCTAGAGCGAGGGGGGGGGACGGGGGGCAAGCGTCCATGGGGAGGGTGGCCGAGATGAGGCGGGCTGCCTCATCCAAGGCGAGGACAGTGTCCAAACAAGAGGTCGAAGCCAGCGGCGAAGGGTCCGAGACGTCCGCTAGAGGAAGACAAAACATGCCGAGAGGCCGAACGGGGGCTGCGGCGAGACCGGGGCGGAGACTGGGGAGTGTCACACCGGGAGGCGCGAGGGGAGCGGCTGCGAAGACAGGAGTGACGTCCATGATCCCGACGACGAGGGCTCCTGCCTGAGCGGCGCCGAGGGGAGGCAGAAGGGCGACGCGAGGAGCGCGGCGGCGAGGAACGAAGCGTGAGCGAGGATGGTCACGCCGCAGACTGGGCCGAGCGCGAAGAACCGAGCGGGGGGGAGCTGCCGGTTGTCCGGTACGTGCGGCGGTCCTTCTGATGAGCGTCCACAGGAGAGCGGGATCGCCAGGAGTAGGAGGAAACTCGAGAGGGCTCCAAAGGGTCCGAGGTCCTCAGGCGCGTGGCACTTCGTCTCTGAGAGCCGGGCTTAGTGAGGCGGGCTCCCTGCCGGCATATGGACTCCCTGTAAGAGTCCGCGAGTGTGAGAGACGAGCGAGAATTGATAGCGGACAAGGGGCAGCGCGATGCGCGTCCCCATAGGCTGGGCTCCGTGAGGCGGGCGCTGTGTGTCCGCGCGTTGACTTCAGTTCTCCGAGCAGTGCTGGGTGCGCGCGTTCGGGGCGGCATCCGTTCCACAGGGTCGTCACGGTCGTGTTTGGTCACTGCTCCGGGCACAGTGGGGGGCGCCTGGATGGGAGGGTCACTCACAGGGGACGGCCAGTCCTGCCTGCAGAAGCTCCATAACTGAGACCACCTCAGTTCAGGCCAGGAGGAGCAGATGTCACAGCACAGTGTGCAGGTTCGCACCTGGCAACTGCAACACATAATACACATGCAAGCGTACGAGCGAGAGCACGTGGCTCTGCCCAGCTAAGGCAAACATTCGAGGCCAAGGCTACAATAGTAAACCAACGTATAGGGGGTTAGGGCCTACAACAGCCACCCTAACGTGCGAAGAAGCACGGGCGCTGGCCCCAGGGGCCGCACCAAGCTAAGACGAAGTGCGGCGCAAAAGGTAGTCAAATAGAAACACGTGAAGCCGAGGGTTCCAACGAACCGGTGTCCCGGCCGAAGGCTAGAACAGCTACCTTACCTCTCCGCAGCAGCGGGAATGGGGGAAGGCACCTCCATACCACCGTCTGCGGGAAGGCAGGAAGAAGTGTCGAGAAGCTACCGCCGGGCAGCAGAGCAACAGAAGTTCCCTTGGAAGAGAAGCACAAGGCAAGGAGGGCACCGCAGGGGAAGCAGGCCCAACAACAGTCCAGCATGGGTGTGATGAAGCTCTATGCTCGTGCATAGTGCTCACACATTAGGTTAAATACGGTACGGTTTTTGTTAACGGTTTGTTTTGTGCCGATAGTCTGCGAGGCCGTGGCCCACGTGAAATCTTTAAGGAACGGTTAACATGGGGAGTTTAGCGAGTTCTGTTATAGTGAGTTCTAGGCAAAAGTTCAGTCTGGCAGAGCAGTAAATCGGTAGTACGGGGCTTATCGTCAGCTTGGACGGATGTTTTTGAGATACCTAGCCCATATTACAAGACTCTGAAACCTAGAATTCAGAGTGCTTGTAAAGAGGGAGCGACGGACGCCGAGACGTCAGTCACCAGACCTAACGTGAGGTCATCATCCCTCCAGCTCTTCACTCAGGGAGTGAAGCGATCAGGACCGAGATACCCAAGTCAAAGCGAGAACTGCGCTACGGTACGAGTACGAGGACGTCCATGATAAAGAGACAGGACGACAGGAAAGAGTGTACAACGGAGGACTTGCACGCCTAGACCTGAGAAGGACCAACGTAACCAGGCAATAACATCAAACAGGTTGGAGACAATGAGAAACTAACACCTAGCCTGGCAAGGATATTGCGTGTATGTGTATGTGATGTTTGGATGCAGTGGAGAAGGTGGAGTGTATATAGTCTGATGACCTTTTAGGCGTTCTTTTTATTGTGTATAAAAGTTACTTTAGAAAGGGAGCCCATGTGTTGTGTTTACCGCATGAATGCGCCCGTCTGAGTCAGTGGCGGTGTATGCGTCTGTTGTGTGTGAGAGTCTGCACGTGCGACTGTGGGCAAGTCTGCGTGCGTTACAACGGGTTCCAAACCGGTCGCATGAAGGCAAGTCCGGAGGCTAAGCAAACACGTCTGAATGGTGCGAGCTAAGTAGACTGACTGAGGAATCATCGTATGACTCGGAACCGGATGGGCAGGCACGGGAGAAACTCTCGGCCCCTCTGGGGGTTCCCCGAGTGCCTCCCGGTTTGTGCAGGGGCACAACGGGTTCTTAGGCTAAAATTGTGACTAAGTAGACACTTCCTATTAGTCATGTCATCGGTAATGTTTTTGAAGAAATAAAAACAACTAAACAGAATATTGAATGTATGTCGCCAGCCAGTCTAATACACTAAATAAACCGAAGACCATTTAGCAACACACATCCAATTTCAAGAGCTACAGACAGCGCAGACAGTAGGGAGAGTTTAACAAAAGGAAAATTCATTTTTCTCTGAAAGGTATTTTTTCGAAAAATACTTACCGATGACATGACTTTATGGAAGTGTCTACTACTTACTCAATTCTAGCCTAAGAACCCGTTGTGTTGTCACACAACCCGGGAGGCACTCGGGGAACCCCGAGGGGGGCCAAGAGTTGTCTCCCGTTACTGCCCATCCGGTTCCGAATCACGGTGTGACTAATCAGTCAGGATACTTAGCTCACCAGCGGCGAGCGGGGCAGGTGGGAGGGTCGACCGAGTCATGTCATCGGTAAGTATTTTTCGAAAAAATACCTTACAATACAATACAACTTTATTGTCTGTTCGAGTCAGGGCACGACAGAAATTTGAGAAAAATGAATTTGTTTCTTCAAAAACATTACCGATGACATGACTTTATAGAAGAATTGTGAACAGGAGGAGGGTGCCGCGCCCCAGCACACCATTAGGGCCCAAGAGCCGTCCTCACTGCCGCAAACTCATGACGACCCTAGGTAGGTGTATACCTACGGCGCCGAGGCGCCAGGAGGGAGTGTTGCGCTGCAGTGATGTCCCCCACCAGCGCAACGAGTCTCACTGGCCTGCCAGATCCCCGAGATAGAAGCAGGCGAAGGTAGATTCTGCCCGCCAGCCCACGGCAGCCACGATCTGTATGACATCACAGTTCCGGTCGAACGCAACGTTCGTGGCCATGGCGCATACCTTGTGTGCACGTGTCTTTAGCCTCTTCGCTCCCTTCGGGGATAGATCCTGGTAGGCGGACCGTATGACTGAGCGTAGCCAGGAAGAGATCGTCTGTGCTGTAGCGTCAGTCCTGCCGGGTTAACGGCAGAAGAGGCGTGCGCGTCCACTCCGGACGGCTTGTGATGGCGTAGAGCTTGCACAGGGTCTTGCTGCCTGGTCTCCTGGGGAAAGTACGTCCCTCTCAGCGGCCGGAAGATGATCACGTGTGGCGCGGTCCAAGGAGACGTGGTCATGGCGAGCAGGCAGGGTCCGTAAGGAGCTGTACGGAACGGTCCGCTTGAAGCTGCAGGCAGGCAGGGCGTGGTGAAGCGCGTGTAGCTCGCTAACTCGGGTCACCGTGGCGAGAGGCACCAGTAAGCATGGCGGAAGAGTCATGTTTGAAACAGGCCATCCTTGGTCTCCGAAGAGCCAGAGGAAGAAGTCCGTGAGCTGAGGGTTAGTTAGGTCGGTGGGGGTGCGGTGACGGACGCCGCCCAGGAGCATAGTACTCGCCATCCTCCCTCGTAGATGCGTCATGTCAAGGGTTTGCGGGCTGTAGCGATAGCTTCCACTGCTGCACTTGAGAAGCCTCTAGCGGCGAGGGCCTGCCGCACAATCTCCAAGCGTGAAGGAGTAGGCGCTTCGTGCACGGGTGGAACAGCGATCGTCGTGGTTGCTTGATCACCGTGTGGGGTGCGGGAAGCAGCAGTGGGGGGTCCGTGGGGAGGCTGAGGAGGTCGGTGGTCCAAGACTGGTTCCAAGAGAACGGTGCGACCAGAAGGACGCCCGCAATGCATCCCTGAAGCTTGAGGAGGAAATGGGGACGAGGACTGTCGGGGGGGTGGGGGGGGGGGGGTACGCGTACGCGATGAGTCGGTGCCACGGAATGGATAGTGCAAAGACTGCCCAGGCCAGAGGGTCTGGGATCGGGGAGACGAGTAGGGGGAAGCTGGAGATTCCACCTCGTGGCGAACAGCTCGACCAAGGCGTCTCCCATCGTGCGCAGATCATTCGAAGGCGTCCTGGCATAAGGTCCACTCCGTGTGTAGCAACTGGCTGCGTCGGGAGAGTGAGTCGGCCAAGACAAACTGTCGGCCGGGGAAGTGTCGAGCACGGAGGGAAATGTTGCGGTCCTGGCACCAGCGCAACAGACGGTAGAGGAGCATGCAAAAGTCGGGTGAGCGCGTCCCGCTGTGATACTGGATCTACGCCACCACTGTCGCGTTGTCGGAGAGGATGAGCAGTTCCTGGTGACTGAGTTGTTCCTCCCACGTGACGCGGGTTTGCCAGACGGCTTGCAGCTCCAACCCGTGGATGTGCTTGCCAGCATACTCCGGCGGCCAGGGGCCAGACGTCGTGAGGAACCGCAGTAGCAGGTAGGTTCCCCACCCAGCAAGACTTGCATCGACACACAGGGAGAGTAGAGGCGGAGCAGTCAGGGGGACTCCCGAAGCAAGCCACGAGTCCGTCCAACGCAGGAGGCGAGGGCAAATCAACGGGGACACCGGTACGATGGTGAACAGACCGCCTGAGGAGGGATGCCAGGGAAGCCGGAGGTGCAGCTGTAGCGGCCGGCCGTATGACGACCGATGGGGGAGTAGATACGCCGCCACATTGTTCAACCAAGGAGCTGAAGCCAGACTCTGGCGGAGGCTGCGCCTGCTGGGCTACCTGGCCGGCTGGCCAGCCAATCTAGGATCCGTGGCCACCGCAACGCACACTGTTGAGGTCGAAGGCGAACTCCAAGCCGAGTTGGTCCGACTTACCTGTGGTGACCAGTCACCCCAACCGCGAGCACAGCCGTATCAGGGCATCCCTGTCCGAAGTCCGGTTGCGTCCAAGGTGCGCAGGAGGAGGTCGAAGTAGGTAGACGTCAGGGAGACGCGAGCTGCGCCTCGGTACCACTGCGTCCTATGAAGTGGTGAGGACCCAAGGGCAAATGACGAGAAGAACGGCCGCACCCGAACTGGTAACTACTCCGTCGCAGGTGCACCGGAGATACTCCCTGGAGGCCGAGCGCACGGGGACCTGGAGATAAGGGTCGGATGTCTATGCTGAACGCGTAGTCCAAAGCTGAAGCCGGAGCCGAAGACCACACGGTGAGAACCACGGCCTAGCGGTGGCAGGAGCGAAGAGGAGGTGTCTTGCGAGGCCCAAGGTCCTAGAGTATCCTCCAGTCTGCTCGAACGCACCGAAGAGCAGGGCCGCCCAGGGAAGCAAGGCGCGGGAGAGTCCTCATCACCGGGGGGCAATCCGCGGCAGGTTGTCAAGTAGGGGAGCCAGGAGTCCTTGCAGCGATGGACGAAGGTTTGGGTCAGGAGCTCCAGAATCCCACGCAGGCTAGGGAGTTACGGACAAGCGAGGTCACCTATTCCAACGGCAGAGCCGGGAGCGGGTCCACAGCAGGGGGCAGAGACACGCCTGGGAGAGTCCCGAGAACCAGTCCTGACGAAGGCAAGCCGAAACCGGGTGAACATCTATGGACGGCAAAGCATACGGAGTCCCGGGAACCCGACAGGAGGAGCGCTGAGCAGCGTAGCGCAGGTCACGAAGGCCGGAAGCCGCGGCTGGGACAGGAACTCCTAGCTGTCTTCCAGGGTCCACCAGCGAAGATCCTTCCTGTGAGTGGGGGGGGGGAGACGGCGGGCAGTCCACCGCGGGAAGCGTGATGGCAATGCGCAGGGCACTTCGCTCAGGGCAAGCAAGGAGTACATATGCGACGAGGAGTGGTCCTTCCTTCCTGGCAGCAGGGAGTGAGAGAGACGGGCAGATCTTGAGTGGCGAGTGGATTCCGTGCCGCACTGTGATGCTGGACGAGTGTGCAAATGTCTCTCCGAGCCGAGCTCTGTGGCGAGGTGGGCTCTCTGCTGGCGAGGTGACTCCACGAAGGAGCCAGCGGGCTTCCAGGAGACGAGTGGGGATCGGAAGAGGACATGGGACGGCGCGAGGCGCGTCTCTCTGAACCGGGCTCTTTGGCGAGGCGGGTTCTCTGCCTGTCAGAAGGCTTGTCCGGGCGCGCTCCCTCCTGGAAGCGGCCGCCTCAATCAACCCACTCCGTGCACTAGCCTGTTGCGTCCGGCGTGGCGTTCTCTCCACAAGGTCGAGCGGTCTCGAGCGGTTGGTGCACCGGGCGCGGTGTATGGCGTCTCGACTGGTCTCGAAGCACACACAGGAGTCGGCCGCCCGCATCTGTAGAAACTGCGTAGCTGTGACCAGCACAGATCGGGCCAGGTGGAGCAGACGTCGCAAGTGTGGTCGGCGGTACATCCGGCGCAGGGGAGACAGACCTTGAGGTTGTGGGACGGCCAGTGGAACCTCCGCCTTGCTTGCAGGTCATCAACAGGGCCACCGCAGCAACTGGCAGCCGGACTCATGCTTTCTGCCGACGAGCCGCGTTGTCCTGGTTGCTACAGGAAGCGATCACGGTGACAGCAGTCCTGCTCCGAGCGCGAGACTCCTGCGTAAGTCGTCAGCCGCCTGAGCGGGCTGCCGCGCACATCTTGAGCGGCGCACGGATTCCGTCCTGCGCGAAGGTCTCGGATGCGTGCGTAATGTCTCACCGCGCCGAGCTCTTTAGCGAGGTGGGCTCTCTGCCGGCAATGTGACCCCGCATAGGGGCCAGCGGCCTTACTTGGAGATGAACGGGGATCGGTAGTGGACAAGGGACAGCGCGAGGCATGTCGTGTCTCTCCGAACTGAGCTCTTTTAGCGAGGTGTGTTCTCTGCCTGTCAGAAGGCTTTGTCTGGGCACGCTCCCTCCTGGAGGCTGCCGCATCGATCAATACCCGCTCCGCGCACTAGGTTTCTGCATCCGGCGTGGGGTCCTCTCCAAAGGTCATCGCTGTCTCGAGCGGAAGGCGCGCTCTCGTGCAGTAGTACACAGGGCCCAGGAATGTCGCCTCAACTGGAATCGGATCACACACAGGAGCCGGTCGCTCGCGTCTGAACACTCCATAACTGCTAACAGCGTAGCTCAGATCAGGTGGAGTAGGTGTCACGAGCGTGGTCGGAGGCGCATCCGGTGCAGGGGAGAGAGACCTCTGGTAACCGACGGCCTCTGGAGCCCTCCGCCTAGCGTACAGGACAGCAACAGGTCACTGAAACACACAACACACTTGAAAGCCTGCGGGCGAGGGCCGGAGGGACCCCGCCCTGGGAAGGCTTTTCTGTTTGTACCCGTGTTCCCAGCGTGTACCTCACTCCGCTGGGTAACTCCCTGCGTTTCACACACGTGGCAGTCACCCTAGGACTGGAGAACATAGCGCCTGCCAAGCTAAGGTAAGCATAGACACATCATGCACAACAAAACCCAAGTATGTCACAACAGGTACAAGCATGACGCAAGCGTCAGGTACAGTAACATTGTCAACATAATGGCGACTGGGCGCGGGCACGTGAGGCCCCGCCAAGCCAAGGTGAGCATATAACGCATGATGTACAACAACTCAAGCATGTGGTGATAAGTATAGGCATGAAGCAAGCGTCTGGCACCGTAACATTACCACGTAATGGCGACAGGGCGGGGGCACGTGGGGCCCCGCGAAGCTAAGGCGAGCAGATGACGCATTATGCACAACTAAACAAGCATTCCATGACACACAGGAAAGAAGTAAGCGTCCGACCCCGCCAGACCCACCAACGTAACGGCGACAGAGTGCCACGCTAATCAAGCCACGGACGCATAACAATTCTCCAACTCATACCAGGTACCAGTCAGCAGGTAAGCGCCAACAATACAACACCAAACAACCGAAAGGAGAGTGGGCGCGGGCGCGAGGGGCCCCGCCAAGCTAAGGGTTGCGAATTTGGAGCGCAAACTACAGCGAAGATGAAGACTGTCTTCGTGCCTGCTCAAACCAGTGCCCAGCCCGGGAACCGGCCGAGGGTCAACCCAGCTACCTTACCTTTCCGCCGGGGCGGGAACGGGGGGAGAAAGTCCAAACACCCATAGCACGACCGGGCTAAGTCCCGGCGAAGCTCACCGCGCAGCCCAGGCACTCAAGAGGCTGAAGAGGGGACGCCAGAGCCATGCAGTGGCACAGGCAGGGCTGACGAAGTAGAAGCCAAGTGAAGAAGCCAAGTCCGGAAGACCGGCGAACCGGTCGAAACTCCCAAAGTCCGTAGGCTAGAGCAACACGTCTGAACAGCGTGAGCCTAAGTAGACTGACTGATTAGTCACACCGTGACTCGGAACCGGATGGGCAGTAACGGGAGACAACTCTCAGCCCCCCTCGGGGTTCCCCGGAGTGCTTCCCGGGTTGTGTGACAACACAAAGGGTTCTTAGGCTAGAATTGAGCTAGTAGTAGACACTTCCATAAAGTCATGTCATCGGCAATGTTTTTGAAGAAACAAATACAGGTGAATGGACCAAGGGTAGACAGAAACACATGCCCCAGAATAGTGGAGAAAACCCACCCTGTGGGGCTGACCAGGGTGACCCTGGGAAGACCCGGGTTGAGGGGGGGATAAACTCTGAGGAAGTTAGCACTGAGCCGTGTGCAGATATAGGACAGGTGTGGTGTGATCATTTGGTCAAAGAAAAGCAGTGGAGTTTAGCTGCAGGAAACTGCAGTCAAATTATTAACCCATTCAGCCTGCACTACAGCAGGAGATGAGTCGACTATGATAATTCAAGGGTAGTAGCTTGGCACCTGCTGGCGCCAAGCTAATCTGGCACTGCCCTTGAATTATCATGGTCGATCCAACTCCTGAAACAGGTGCATAGTGATTAGATGACGCCTCCAAAATTAATTTGGGAAATACATCCGTCGGGATGAATGAGTTAATGGGCCACGTCTCTGACTACATCTCATGACAAAACACCTCGTTAAACCATTTTTTTTTTTAACCATCACAGAATGAGCACGGCAAGATACAATTATAATTCCCCCCCACCCACCCACCCCCCCCCCCCTTGCCTTTCAATCACTACAAAACTGACCCGACTAAGATACATCTGCTGTGATACCAAGTATTTTTCAATTCTTAATCATCAAGCAGTAATTTTACAAATTGTTTTTATCCTCCCCCCCCCCCCCCCCCCCCCCCCAGAGCAATGATAGTACATGTAATGTGAAGTCAATGCAGCCGCTACATGTAAAACTAGCAATATGGCAAGAGACAGTTTCTCACAAGCCACAGATATTGCAGGGGCTCTTGAGAATCTGCGCTTCTTGCAGGTGGCTGCAGGACAGTGTAAGTGTTTGTGTATATATGAGAGCGACCCATTACAAATACTTGTTATACCAACAATCTATCTCTCCCTACAACACAACTGCATATACCTGGATGCATGAGGACATAGGGTGGCTCTGCAGTGTTGTTGCGATAGCGTATGCGGACACTGTAAGTGCCACTAATGTTATGCAACTCCACAAACACGGCTGATGCATATGGAGGACACTTCTGGTTGAACACTTGCATGGCTTGTGACACAGCAGCTATGGTTGAATCATGCTGCAACAGTCACAGAACACATGAGACATGTACAGTGTATATGTGCAGTCTACTTTCTCTATGAGGTGGTATCTCATGCAGACACACTGACCAGGCAATTACAAACCTAAATGTGGTCAATGCATGCCAGACATGAGTGTGAAAAACTGAAATGACTGAAAATGGTGCACAGACTAACTAATGGTATGTCCTATAACACACGGTCTGCAGGAGACATAAATGTTTATGAACCCCTGTGGATGCAGGGGCTCATGAAAATTTATGCCTCTTGCAGATGGATCCATCTGGCAGAAGGACTGTTCTGTCTGAACCAAAATCCTGAGTCAGCTTTCTGGGATTATTAAAAAGCTGAGCCTGTCTCCAGGACTGAAAGACTGTCAACAATGTCTATGATTTTGGACCTAACAAGGTCCAAAATCACTGACCAGCACTTAACAGATAACACCAGTTCAAGTTGTTACTTTACAATGGCTGCTCTAGGCCATGTGGTCTAAACTCACAAACCAACACACAGTACAGTATGTCAGTTCAAGCCTTCATGTAATGTTTTACAGTTACGCACCTTAATAAAGGCAACATGATCAATTAAAATTATGCTCAATTTGTACCAAGGTTTCATCCCTTTGAATGCCAGCTGGGATACAGCCAGAACTATGCAACTGCAAGAATTATAGAGCCTCATGAGCCCCCCCCCCCCCCCCCCCCCCCCCCCCCCATGTCACGGGGACTCAAAGTTCTATGCCTCTTACTTGCCTTATTTTGTATCCACGTTTGTTGGACAGCTTGAGTTCTTATGCTTTGAATTGATGTTTTTGTCGCGTTTTTAACCCATATATACTGAGGCTAAAAGCTTCAAATTTGTACACTGCCATATGCAAGCTGCATTATAGTACTTACAGATAAGGATATAGACCAATGGCTTTAGTTCAAGGGTAGTGCCAGAATAGCTTGGCACCTAGAAGTGCCAAGCTATTCTGGCACTACCCTTGAACTATTTTAGTCAAACTTATTTCACACACTGGTGTATTCCAAATGATAAGGGTTAAAGTGCATGACTGTACAAGTCCCACTGGGCTCATAAGAATCTATGCTTGTGGCAGATGGGGTTTGATCAGGGTTGTTATTACAACAACTGTGGCAACAGCTGCTCATAAATGAAGAGACCTGTACACAAATGTCTTTTCAGAAATGAAACATTGTGACAATAAAGTATCTGAAAACATAAATGACACTATATATCTGCATACCATACACAAAGCTTTGTGCATGAATCATACTTGACCATCTGCTCTCAGTTCACAAGTAGCTCTTAAAAGTTTACCGCTTTCCAATACTTCATTGCTGTACAAAGTACACGAGTTATTTCAATGTTCTATTATTTGTTATACAGTAACTATCATGTTGTATGAAAATATTAATTTTTTTTCTAAAATGTTTTTTTTTGAAAAATACTTACCGATGGCATTACTATCTGGAATACACTCTATTGCCTATAGATTTCAGCAAAAGTTGTGTATAGCACACAACTGGGGAGGAGACACCGGGGATCCAAGCACTAGGACCCCGGGTGGCCTCCCCTTACTACCCTATCCCGGCGAGCACAGGGCGACCTTGTCAGTTTCACACTTAGCCACAAGAGGCAAGCGGGGCAGTTGGGAGGGCCATCCGAGTAATGCCATCGGTAAGTATTTTTCAAAAACATACATTTTAGAAAAAAAATTCATTTGTTTTTTCAAAATACATTACCGATGGCATTACTATCTGGAAGAATGGCGAACAGGTGGAGGGTGCCGCACCTAACCATAACCCAACCACTCCGCCGGCCCCATCGAGAGAGAACTCCCGACGATTTCAGCTATGACGTACCTAAGACGCCAGCGGCGCTCGGAGGGAGTGCTGGGCCGCGGAGATGTCGCCCACTCGTGCCAGGGAGTCACGTTGGCCGGATAGGTCTCTAAGGTAGAAGCGTGCGAAAGTGGAGTCTGAGCGCCAGCCACCCGCTGTCACAATATCTTTGACCGAGCAGTTGCGGTCCAGGGCTAGACTGGTGGCTACTGCTCTCACTTCATGCGCCCGGATTTGTAAGAGCTCAGCGCCGCGTGGGGAGAGGTCCTGGTAGGCTGACCTAATCACCCACCGCAGCCAGGATGACACGGTCTGGGCCGAGATGTCATGTCTGCCCGCGGACAAAGGTAGGAAGAGGCGCGAGCGCCCCCGGCGCTGCGGCCTAGAGCGGCGCAGGTAAATCCTTAGCGCCCGCACTGGGTCCTGTTGCCGCGATCCAGGGGAGAGGTCCGCTCCACGGAGGGGCCGTATAGTCAGCATCTGAGGGGCCGCCGCGGGGCAGCGGTTCTTGGCCAGGAAGGACGGATCGGGGAGCAGCTGTGCCGAGCCGTCGGACCGAAATTGCAAACAGGCTGGGAGCATCGAGAGCGCGTGAAGCTCGCTGACTCGGGACGCTGTAGCGAGAGCCAGAAGGAAACAGGTTTTCCGGGTCAAATCTGAGAACCGAGCCAAGGGGAGGGTTAGTTATTTGGGTTTAACGCCGAGCAGGCGACTAAGGCCATCTCACGGCGGGATTCCAAGGGGAGGGGTTCAAACCGGTCCGTATTCAACCACGTCAGTACCCAGGCACGATCCCACCGGGGTACTAGGGAACGTGAAACCGGACGTTCGAGTTCAAAGTGAGCCAGTAAATCCGACAGGTCCTTGCAGGCGCCTGGGTCCGGAAGACTCAGGTGGTGGTAGGTGTCCGCGATCATAGCGCGGTAGCCCTTGATGGTGACCGGGGCTAAGCCTTGGTTGTCGAAGAGCCACAGGAAGAACTCCGCCAGTTGGTGGGAGGCTAGGTTAGTGGGAGGGAGTCCATGGGAGGCGCACCAGGTCTGAACGACCCTCCACTTGCCTTCGTACACCTTCCTTGTAGAGAGTCTGCAGGCTGCTGCAATTGCCGCCACTGCAGCATCCGAGAAACCTCTAGCGGCGAGGGCTTGCCGGACAACCTCCAAGCGTGTAGGCGGAGGCGTTCCGGGCACGGATGGAAGAGCTGCTGACGGGGCTGCTTGAGCATCGTGGGAGGGGTAGGAAGCTCCAGGGGAGGGTACGTCGCAAGCGTGAGGAGGTCCGTGGTCCAGCTCTTGGTCCAGTTGAAGGGGGCCACCAGCAAGAGGACCGCCGAGCATCCTAGAAGCTTCCGCAGCACCTTCGGAACGAGGACCGATGGGGGGTAGGCGTAAGCTATCAGGCCGTCCCAAGGGATGGCGAGCGCATCTACTGCCCAAGCGAGTGGATCCGGGACTGGAGAGACGTAGACCGGGAGCTGGTTGTTCCATCTGGTGGCAAACAGATCCACTAGCGGCGTTTCCCAGTGAGAGCAGATCAGGCGAAAAATGTCCGGGCTTAGGGACCACTCCGTGTGGAGCAACTGTCCGCGTCGAGACAGGGCGTCCGCAATCACGTTGAGGTGGCCGGGGATGTGGCGGGCTCGTAGAGTAATGCCCCGATCCCTGCACCAGAGGAGAAGGTGGTACAGTAGAATGCAAAGGGAGGGCGAGTGAGTGCCCCCCTGATTCTGTATGTAAGCCACCACCGTCGAGTTGTCAGAGAGCACGAGGACTTCCTGATTGGCCAAGGTCTCCTGCCAAACGTCGAGTGCCAACCCAACTGCCTTCAGTTCCAGCCAGTTGATGCGTTTCCCTAACAGCTCCCGAGGCCAAACGCCCGAGGCCGAGAGAAAATCCGGTAACAGGTGCGCGCCCCAGCCGGCCTGGCTTGCATCTGTACAGAGAGACCACCGTGGCGGCGGGGAGTGTAGGGGCACCCCCGAAGCCATCCAAGCGAGGTCCGCCCACCTCTCGAGGTGAGGACGAGCCAGAGGAGTGACTGGTAACAGATCCGACAGAGCGCCCGAGGAGGGTCGCCAGTGAAGAAGGAGATGTAGCTGGAAAGGCCGAGCATAAAGTCTGCCCAAGGGAAGCAGGTCCGCAGCCGCACTGAGGCCCAGGAGTTGAAGCCAGACCCTGGCGGTGAAGGAGGATCCCATCCCCATCGAAGTCGCTAAGTCGACAATCTTCTGCCGCCTGGCCAGAGGCAGGCGGACAAGGTTGAGGTCGGTCAGGAATTCCATCCCCAGATGTAGAAACCGTCGAGAGGGAGAAAGATCAGATTTCCCCAAATTGAGCAGGAAACCGAGACGACGCAGAAGGGAAGCAGGGCATCTCTGTCCGTCTGGAGTGCTGTGGAAACCAAGTTGCGCAGTAGAAGGTCGTCCAAGTAATTGGAGGCCGGGCTCAGGGAGCGCTGACGGAAGTAGGCCATCACGGCGTCGAGCAGTCTCGTAAATACCCACGGACTGATGTTGAGGCCGAAAGGAAGGGCGCAGAACTGGTAGACGATCCCCCCAAAGGCAAACCGAAGGTACCGGCGAGACGACGGATGAATCGGGACGTGCAGATAGGCGTCTGACAGATCGAGGCTGATCGCGAAGTCCATCGGTCGGACGGCCGCACGGAGTGTCCTGGCCGTCTCCATCCTGAAACGAGGGGCCAAAATGAACTTGTTTAGCGCCGATAAGTCGATAACTGGACGCCACTTGCCGCCTGGTTTGGGGACTAGAAAGAGGCGGCTGTAGAACGCCGGAGAGTCCTGCCGCGAAACCACCTCTGTCGCCGCTTTGGTGAGGAGGGCCGCCACTTCCCCGCGCAGAGCGTCTGCCTGTGTGCTGTCGAGCGGTTCCTGGGTCCACATGGGTGACCTGCGAAGAGGTGGAGGAGACAGGAACGAAAGTTGCAGGCCTGAGGTAACCGTGGAAAGAATCCAGGGGTCATCCGGGAACAGCGATCTCCAAAGATCGCTGAAGAGCGACAGCCGCCCGCCGACAGGAGACCCGAGGACTGAGGGCGGGGGCGGTGGTGGGGGCGAGTCAATGAGCCCGACCGCGGTCCGATTTACGGGCGCTGCGGGGCCAAGAAGGGCGAGGGGCGGGGCCGGCCTGAGAAGCCTGGAATGGACGGGCCCGACCTCGCGAAGATCCGACTGGAAGAACGGAGGGCCTGAAAGACCGCCGGGCACGACTCCCGGCCGGGCGGGGGGCGCGAAAGCGGGTTGAGGCTGGGTTAGATGCCGGCTTGGGCCACAAGTCCTTGGAAGATTCCTTTACGGTCTGCCAAGTGTCGCCGAACAGCTGAGGACCACCTAAGGGGGCTTGACGGAGCTGGGTCTTCACTGACAAGGGAAGGTCCGAGCAGAGGCGCAAAAGGGTATCCCGCCTCCAGAGGTCGCAATTGGCAGCTGCTGCCATGGCGTTGGTGGAGGAATGGTAGGCGGCCCGGTTGGCCGCTATCAGGATGGACTGCACGTCACGGAGCGGGGACTGAACCTCCAGGTCCCAAGTATCCTGTAGGCACTGCAGAGCTGCCTGGGTAGCCAGCTCCAAGAATCCCGAACACGCCAGCGAGTTCCGCGCTAAGGAGGCGATCCTGTCGAGGGGCCGAGGCCAAGAGTTCTGGACAAGTCTGCGGCCGCCCGCCTGCACTAAGGCCGCCGCATCCACCTGGAAGAGGTATGGCGAAGGCTTGGGAGTGTCCAGCATACCAGGCCTGGCGGAAGCTCAAGTTGATTCCCACAGGCCAACGAGCGGCGGTAAAGTATCCCGTGTCGCCGAAAGCGTCGTTTCGCAGCTGGGCAGAGAAAGCATCAGTGAGGTCTCGGAAGCCGCCTGGCTGCGGGAGGGACTTGCGGCGCTTGACTTGCCTCTGCGCGTCGACCATGGCCGAAGCTTGTCTCTTCGGAGGAGGCAAAGGCGGACAGAAGTCAGGAGGTAGGTACTTGGCGATAAGCCTGGATGCCTCACCCAGGGCGTGGACCGTCTGCGATCCGAGCGATGGGCCGGCGACGTCTGACGAGGCAGAGGCCGACGGAGACAGCGGAAAGGCGGGACGGAGATCCAGCCGCCGAGTCCTGCAAGAAGATCGCCGAGGCCGAGTCCGTTGGATGAAGGCTGAGGACGTCCGGTTCCAAAAACTGATCCTCTCGCGGAAAAGACGAAAGGGGCGAGTGGCTACGAGAGCGCCGCACCGCCGCACGCGAGGTAGACGTAGCCGCCCGCGACGCACGCAGAGAGGGGCGCGGCGGCGACGGAGGGACCGTGGCAAAACGACGGTCCACCTCGAAGTCGGGATCCGCACGCGGAAGCCGACGTGAGTGGCATAGCCGCGATCAGAATACCGACGAAGTGGTCTGGTCACCCCTGGCCCGCCTGGGAGAACCGGTGCGGGGGGGGGGGGGGGGGGGGAACCGCAAAGTGTCTCTCCTAGCCCGCTCAGGAAAGGCGGAGCGGGGAGGGGACGAATACCGAGCACGCAGCTCCACGTCCGATGCCTCGGAACGTGGAGGACACGCGACGATGTCACACCGGGCCCGCCTGGTCGATACGGGGCGGGGGGGGGGGGGGGGGGGGGGAACAGTCTAGGGTCACGCCAAGCCCGCTCAGGAAAGGCGGAGCGGGGAGGGGACGATTTATGAGCCCGCGGCCCCAGCTCCAAAGCCTCGGAGCGAGGGTCCGAGTCACACTGGGCCCGTCTGGTCGATACGAGCCGGGGGGGTGGGGGGGGGGACAGTCTAAGGTCACGCCAAGCCCGCTCAGGCGAAGCAAAGCGGGGAGGGGACAATTTATGAGCACGCGACCCCCGCTCCGACGCCTCGGAGCGTGGGGGGCGAGAGTCAACCTCACCCCGGGCCCGCCCAGGCGAGACGGGGCGGGCGGGGGGGGGGGGGGGGGGGGGGGGGGGGGGAAGAAAGCGAAGCATGCCGGGCCCGTTCGGAAAACACAGAGCAGGGAGGCAGCATTATTAACGGTCTCGAGTCACGTTCCGAAGCCTCGGTGCGTGAGCGAGAGCTTTTCTTATCACGTTTTCTCTCTTATGTTTGCGTTCAGTCACCCGCCCCCGCTCCGGAGACCTAGAGCCGGGGGTGGCCGACGAACGCTCAGCTCTCCCAGACCGCTCGCCCGAAGCAGAGCGGGGGGGTGGGAAACGATATGGGGCTCAAGCCACGCGCTAACGAAGCAGAGCGTGGGGAGCGTGACTCCGAAACTCGCCTACCCTGCTCCGAAGACTCGGGAGAGGGGAGGGAGAACCTGCGAGGTAACGGTACAGGAAGGGGACTTACCTGTGGGCCGGACAGCCCGAACGACGGAGCGGAGAGGAGCCCGAAGCGCCGAGGGAATGACGTCCATCCGTGGAGGATCCCGGGGAGACAGAAGTGGGTGAGGTGGCCGGTCACGTCTGTAGAAGTCCCACATGTGCGACCACCGGTCTTCCGTCCAAGCGGCGCAAACGTCACACGTTCCGTCCGAAGAACAGCCCGAACACGGCAAGCAAGAGTCGTGTGCATCGTCCGGCCACTGTAAGTCCCCGCAAAGGAGGCAAGTCTTCAACACAGACGAAGCCATAAGGCCGTAGGCCAACTACGCAGGCGAAGAAAAGTCAACCGTGCACAAACACAACAGGGCACAAGTCACGTGCGTCGTCGAACCCCAAGGCCAAGCCAAGAGTGAAGCTCACAAAGTCAGAGCCGGTAAAAACCGGTCGGCGCACAGTTCACAACTAGTCCAAGCAAAAAAGGAAAAGCCACGAATGTACTGAGTCCAGGGCTGAATCGAAAGACTCCAATTCAAGCCCAAAGTCAAATAATCACTGAAGCCGAAAAAACCCGTAGAACGGAGAAAGGCAAAAACTCGACCGTCCCCGGTCGAGCTATGAGTGAAACTGATGAGGTCGCCCTGTGCTCGCCGGGATAGGGTAGTAAGGGGAGGCCACCCGGGGTCCTAGTGCTTGGATCCCCGGTGTCTCCTCCCCAGTTGTGTGCTATACACAACTTTTGCTGAAATCTATAGGCAATAGAGTGTATTCCAGATAGTAATGCCATCGGTAATGTATTTTGAAAAAACAAACGCAGAAATGCTACAAGAGCCGAGCTAACAGTTTTAAATTTTGGTCTTTTGAATCAGAAGATTGAAAAATCAACCTCCAATTCCCATGACCCTTTCTTAATAATAATAATAAGCGCATTAAATAGGCGTTTTATCCCAAATTGAAAATCGGCTCAAAGTGCTGCCGCGAACTGAACCCAACAAGCACGCTCACGTGAATCACGCGCATTCATTCACACACTGTACATAAACACAGAACATTCACGTGGTGCTAAGGGCAAGACAAGCTAAAGTGAGCTACTGAAGTTTTGGAAATTCAAATCGTTTATATTTGAAATTTGATTATGTGGGCTGAAATTGATACCAAAGTCGTGCAGGAGGAAGAGCTGGAGTACCCCGGAGAAAGAACCCCCGACGGTCCACCCGAATTAATGGCGACACTTACCAGAAGAGAAAAGTCCGACGCCGGAACCAGGTATCAAACCTCGCAACTCCTGCATTGGTGGCAGGTGCTTTTACCGCTGCGCCACGAATCTTACCATATGTCTAGGCCTGCTAGGTCTACCTGCCAGAGGCCAAGACTCTCACAAGCCTCTGCCACTCTTAATAATAATAATAATAATAATAATAATAATAATAATAATAATAATACCGTTATTATATTTTTCTCAATTTTTGGGGAAATCGACTCAAAGCGCCGCGCCTGAAACCCAACACACACACACACGAAACAGACACGGATTTACGCCATTTAAGACAAACACAGTACAAACACAGTACAAGACAAACGAAGGGCCAGTCAGCTACTGAAGTTACAGAGATTTTTGATCGCTTGTATTTGAAATTTTGTAAAGTGGCCTGAGACCGGTACCAAAGTGTGGGGGGTGGGGGGGGGGGGGTGGAAGAACCGGAGTACCCGGAGAAAGAACCCCCGACGGTCCGCCCGAATTAACGGTGACACTTACCAGAGGAGAAAAGTCCAACGCCGGAACCCGGTATCGAACCTCGCACCTTTGGCATTGGTGGCAGGCGCCTTAACCACTGCGCCACGGACCGCCAGAGGTGTGACTTCTCAATGTAAGTTTTAACTCATTCAGCCTGACGGCCGTATTTGCCAAATTTTGGAGGAGTCATCTAATGACTATGCACCAGTTGCAGGAGATGGATCGACCATGATAATTCAAGGGCAGTGTCAGATTAGCTTGGCGCCGACAGGCGCCAAGCTAATCTGGCACTACCCTTGAATTATCGTGGTCAACCCATCTCCTGCTGTAGTGCGTCAGGGCTGAATGGATTACTGAAAAATGTTTCTTGTTCTTTCTTTAGCTTGAGTCTGAAGATGATAAATCAACTGTTTTTGTTCTATGTTTGACATACGAACAATTTTTTTCAATAGTAAACGGTATGTACTCACATTCTCGAAAATGTTCTCACGCTATCTACACCAACAAAAGAAAATATGCATCTGATATGTGGACACTTTATTGACCCTTTGGCTGTCAGTAGTCCTTTTTGTCGTGATGATGCAAGAATCACAACAGAAACCACTACTGACAGCCAAAGGGTTAATCCCTTTGTATATATGCAACCACCGGTACTGTACACAGTACCAGTGGCTGCATGTACAGTGCAGTCCAGTTAACACGAACTCGCTTTACATGAATTTCCGGTTAACAGGAACCGTTTTTGCATTCCCGGCCGACGGCCTTCTTATTCTGTATTAAAATTTCACTGATAACACGAAATGCTTAACTCGAAATTTCGCTTTACACGAAGCTGGTTTTGGTTCCCAACCAGGGCAATTTCACTATTATTCACCTGTTTAACATGAACACAGATTCCATTCACCGAAAACCAATTCAAGTGTCGCTCTCGCGCTGTACACGACAGATCAGAGCGAACTCTAGTCTGTGATTGGCTGAATAGCGTTCGGCTGTTGTAATCCGTCTTCTCATTGACTAGCTTTTCTGAACTCTATTGATGTTGCACAATTCGTGTACCAACACAGCCCTTTTACCGATGCATGATTGTACTTTAGCCTGTGTTGCCTTTACCTGATGGATTGTAACTTACTATGGATTTTACCCGATGGATTTTACATTAAATACGCGAGCTGTACACGTTTCTTTGTGTTTTCCTAGCGAGCTGAAGGTATGCATATAAAGTACAATAATATGCACTTTTAACCTCGTACTCATTCACGCAGACATCTCCGACACACTTTCTCCTTCAGGGCCGTGATCAATTTTTAGGCCATATTGGTTAACACGAAATATGTTTAACACGAAATGATTTTCCGTGTCCCCAGAAATTCGTGTTAAGCGGACTCCACTGTACAAGGGCATCAGCAATGTAACTTGTCAATGACCAACAGTGACCACTTACAGCAGAGTACATGTACATCTTGTAGGTCAAGTTGCCGGCCACCACTTGCTGCATGTTGGAGATCATTTCTGCCAGTAGAGGACCTGAGGGAGAAATTGGAATATTAACCCCATGATCACAGTACCAGTGGAAACAGGTGCTAGGGGGGTTAAAAGAGTCTACGCTTTCTTAGCTCATTCAGCCCCGACAGACCACAGCAAGACATGGATCAAGCATGATAGCTCAAGGGTGCTGCCAGAATAGCTTGGTGTCCATTCTGGCACCACCCTTGAACCATCATGCTCGATCTCTCCAGAATTGTAATATACAGCAATATACAGTACTTCAGAGGGCAACTTCAAAATTTGGGGATTTTGGTCCTGGGGCAGAATGTGTAAAATCACATCAGAAAGAACTCTGGAAACACAAAAGAATCTCACGAACTTGGTGCCAAGCAAACATTTTTGGTCAAGTCTACCAGTATTTCGAGAGACAGATAAACCATGAAGTCAAATGAGAGTGTCAGATTAACTTGGCATTTTTACAGGCATCAAGCAAAGCAGGTGCTACCTGGAACCACAATCATCAATCCACCTTGCAAAACCAATAAGTAAGTGAATAGACAAAGCGCGTCGATTACGATTTTTGTCATGATGATTCCTACAGGAATCATCGTGACAAAAGACACTACCAACACGGAAATTAATCAGTCACCATAATGACCTTTGTTTTCTCAAAACACATTACCGATGGTATTACTATAAGGGATTATTTCTTTGCTAGTCTAATTTTAGCCCAAAAAATTCGTTGTGTACGATTATGGTCATTATGGCAGGAGAGGGGCGCCATAGACTGAGTGGAAGCCCGGCCAGCCTCCCTTCCTGTTACACCACGCATGCGCTCCGCGCTTCCCGCCCTCGGTCAATTTCTTTGCTGGTTCAGAACGGTTGTGTACGTCGTGAGCTCTGCGTTTCTTGTGACTTTTCCGGTCGTTGGACTTTTGTTACGTGGACCTTAGGCTTCGACCCTTCGTGTGAGACTGCCTTGCAGTTGTGTGGTGCCTTGGACTAGCCTTCAACGGTACCGGTGAACTTTTTCGTGTGGTGGCCGCTTGGACTGGTGTCTGTGCCATTTTGGGACCGGTTCTGCTTTCGCCGGTTCCGAGGGGCTTGTGTGCTTGACAACTGTGACTGGTGTGTTCGCTCGTCGTTCATCCTTTGGATACGTTTCGTGAGGACGGACTATCTTCTTGCCGCTTCTTCTCTCGTGCGGTGGCGGCGGACTCTTGTGCCTTCGACCGGTGACAGTTCGAGCTACCTCTTCGCCTGGTCATCTGCCCGCCACGTGGTTCGTTGGTCTTGGCCTGTTGGTCTCTCCTCTTCGAATGGCGAGGTAAAGATTCGGTTTGAGCCTACGCCAGGCGCTCGGGGTGTGGGTAGAGCGCCGGGACTCGGCACAAGCTTTTTTTTTTTTTTTTTTAAATCAAAAATTTCGTTCAAGCGCGGTTCGTGGTCGCGTGTCCGCGGGGGCACGCTCGTTCGAATCTCATTATTCTTTGTGTTACAGTGGGCAAGTACGCACCTGCTTGAGATGTGGGCAGTTTCAGTGGCCGTGTGACAAACATTCCCTTTGCCTGAACTGTTCCGGTTGTGCCTCAACTAAACCGTGCCCGGTCTGCGCCCCTTGGCCGGAAAAGCAGTGGACAGACCTTCTGCGTTTCTACGGCAGAGAACAACCCACCCCAGCTCGGGGTTCCGATCCATCCCCGGTATGCGCCACAGACCCGCCGAGTGGCCCCTACCGTGTGGTAGCGCCCCCGACTCGGCAGCCTCGGCTGCGAGCTAGAGCGCTAAAACCGGCATCCACCACAGTCCCGTCGAGTGGTCGCTGTGCAGTTCAGGATCGGCGAGGCCCGCCAGCTAAGCCTCTTGTAAAGAAACCGGTATCCACCACAGTCCCGTCGAGTGGTCGCTACCCGGTTGTGACTTCCAAGCAGTCACAGATTGATGCACAGGCACATGCGGCGACTTCGGTAGACGTCCTGACTGAGACACCGAACGCCACAGCCAACCAGGTCAGTGATCAGCCCTCTCCTTTACTTGGACCTGTTATGCCCCTCAACTCGTCCGACACGAACAATGTTTTGGTCTCCTCAGATCTTCACTCCAGGACCAACTACCCACCCCCCACACTTTGGTACCGGTCTCAGGCCACTTTACAAATTTCAAATACAAGCGATCAAAAATCTCTGTAACTTCAGTAGCTGACTGGCCCTTCGTTTGTCTTGTTCTGTGTTTGTCTTAAATGGCGTAAAATCCATGTCTGTTTCGTGAGGGTTTCAGGCGCGGCGCTTTGAGTCGATTTCCCCAAAATTGAGAAAAAGCGCCTATATAATAACAGTAGTAGTAGTAGTAGTAACTATACGGCACATAGATCAGACAGGATTGCTCGGCATTCGCGTCCCCGTTCCCGGTCAAGCAGCCTGAGACGCGGCCCAGCTTCGCCCCGTTTACACCACCAACGCTCTTCCTCCTCTAGTCGTTGGTCGCGCTCCAGGGACTCGAAGCGACGGAGAGTTTCTTCCCGCCACTCAGCTTCTACCCGACCCCCTCGCGCTAGGCGCGACTCGTCCCACAGTTCCCCGTCACGCCGGCAACGACGTTCGGTGTCTTCCCATCGCCACTACCGCTCCAGGCAGCGCAGCGTCTCCCACCACGATCACCACAGATTGCGTCGGACGTCTTTCACGTCTCGGAGTTCGTCGCGAGAGCGTTCGGCTCTACGGCGTTCTGGGCTTTCCCCGCCGGTGAGAAGCTCGCCGCCTAGGGTTACACCGGCCTCCCGGACTGACAATGCGGCTATCCTTGCTACTCGGCCAGTGGTGGACGTAGCCCCCAGCACTGTTCCTATTGAAGACGACGCTCTCAGCTTGTACCCTACGGAGTCGGTTTCTGCCCTCCTTCGAGAGCCCAGCCCAGATCTGTCTCTTCTCTCGCCTGATGAGGAGCTACAGCCGTCATCCATGGGACACAGGTTGGAGACTCTTCGGGCACTAGATGAAGCGGCGCACATCATTGCGGATTGCCTCCCAGCGGATATCTGCCCTCCATCCCCCCCCCCCCCTCAAGAGGAAGGCGTCCGCCTCCGTTGATGCCGATCGTCAGGGCAAACGGTTTAAGTCTCTTCCTCAACCACCCGGCTTTAAGGACATTTGCGAAGCCTTTTCTGCTCATCTCTCGCAAGGTCGCTGTGGCGTTTCTGGTTTCTTTTCGGACTCAAGGTGGCCGGAGGGTTTGGATATTTCTTTTCGACAGTCTTGGTATGCGGGACATTCGCAGAGTTTTTCTTGCCCCCTGCCTAAGCTGGACCCTGCGGCGTCTTCCTTTACTGGTGCTTCCCTACGGCAGTGTCTTCTTCCGGGAGTGGATCAGACAGCGACGCTCGTTCGGAACGCCCTCGCGGCAGCGGGTTTCCTGGATCTATCGACGCAAGCTATCGTTCGTCGAGTTGAAGATGCCTGGCATCCTTTCTTGTCTTCTCTGTTTGGGGACCTGCTAGCGTTGGCCATTTCTGGGAACCGTGCGGCCTACCACGCCTCCGTCAATGCGATGGCGGTGGCCCTTAACTGCGATTTGTTGAGACGGGATGCGGTTCTACGCCTTTGCTCCATTCCGCCCGATGTCAAGACTCAGCTTCGTCAAGCTTCCCTTGGAGGAGAGCTCCTGTTCGGCCCCGACTGGCTTGCTGTCAAGGAGGCGAATAAGGACTCCTGGCCCAGCCGCCCTTCTACAGCTCCCTTTCGAGTCCCCCGCACGGCTTCGGGTCGTTCCCTGCGGGCTGCCAGACCCAGCGTTCGTCCCCCAACCAGAGGTGGACGTCTCCCCCCCAGACCTCCTGCCTTTCCCCGCGCCCGCCCCGCTACAGGCTCCGCCCCTACGCCCCCTGCGCGCTCCTGGCCCAGACCTGCCCGTCGGCCCGGGGGAGGTAGGGCCCAGTGACTGCTTCTCTCGTCCCCCGCCGGCCGTTTCCGGGTCCCCTGTCGGCGGGAGACTAGCACTCCACAGCGACGTGTGGCAAGCGCTTTTTCCAGACGACCCGTGGATTCTGTCTACCATCACCAAGGGACTCCTGATCTCCTTTCAGTCGCCCCCTCCCCTGCGCCGCTCGCCGTTGTGGACAGCGCTGCCGTCAGACCAACCCAGAGCCGAGGCTCTCAGCGCCGAGGTTGCTGCCTTGCTGCAGAAGTCGGCCACGGAGGTGGCGATGCGACACGACTCCCCAGCTTTCTACAGCCGGCTCTTTGTAGTACCCAAGCCCGGTGGCGAGTGGCGTCCAGTCATAGACCTCTCGGCACTCAACAAATTCATCGTGGCTCCTTCCTTTCGCATGGAGACCGCCCAGGCCTTGCGGGCCGCTGTGCAACCGATGGACTTCGCGGTCAGTCTAGACCTTTCGGATGCGTACCTTCACGTACCCATACACCCAGCCTCCAGACGTTATCTGCGCTTCGCTTTCCAGGGAGTGGTCTACCAGTTTCGCGCTCTTCCTTTCAGCCTAAATCTCAGCCCTTGGGTGTTTACTCGGATCATGGATGCTGTGGTAGCCAGAGCTCGTCGGACTTCCACAAGTCCTACCTCGAACTATTTAGACGACCTGCTCTTGAGGAACCAATCCGAGACTACCCTGATGCAGGACCGGGATGCCCTTCTTCACCTGCTCGAAGATCTCGGCTTCTTGGTCAACTTCGGCAAGTCCGACCTCATGCCAGCGCAACACTTTGTGCACCTGGGTATGGAATTCCTCACCGACCTCAACATCGTTCGGCTCCCGGAGAAACGCATCCAGAAGTTGGCGGATTTAGTGAGGCAGATTTCTCAGTTGACGACGTTACCAGCCAGGCAGTGGCTGCAGCTTCTGGGATTGATGAACGCGGCAGCGGATCTCATTCCCTTGGGACGTCTTTACTCCCAGCCTCTGCAACTGCACCTCCTCCTGCACTGGCGTCCTTCGTCGGCCGACCTCGACGCACCAGTTCCGGTCACCGCCTTGACCCGTCCTCACCTTCTACGTTGGGCGGATCCTTCCTGGCTTGCGACAGGAGTGCCTCTCTTCTTGCCACCTCCCACCCTATCCCTGTGCGTCGACGTGAGCCTCTCCGGTTGGGGAGCTCACCTCTTGCCGTCATTCGAGACTGCCTCCGGGCTGTGGCCCCGGGAATCACCGCCCCGGCACATCAACTGGTTGGAACTGAAGGCCGTCTGGCAAGCCCTCCTTGTTTGGGAACTGCGCCTTCGACACCAGGAGCTGCTAGTCCTCTCAGACAACTCCACGGTAGTCGCCTACATCCAGAGGCAGGGTGGGACCCGTTCTCCTTCACTATGCATCCTCCTCTACCAGATTCTTCGGTGGTGCGAGGACCGGCACATCACTCTTCGGGCGCGTCATATTCCGGGTCACCTGAATGTCCTAGCCGACTCCCTCTCTCGACGCGGTCAGCTGCTGCATACCGAGTGGTCGCTGCGTCCAGACATCTTCCGGATGATCGGCACAATCTGGGAGACACCCATGGTCGACCTCTTCGCCACGAGATGGAATCGGAAGCTTCCTCTGTTCGTCTCTCCAATTCCAGATCCCCTGGCCTGGGCAGTGGACGCTCTTTCCATCCCCTGGGACGGTCTTGTCGCCTATGCCTACCCTCCGACGGTGCTAGTCCCCAAGGTCCTACTCAAGCTCAGAGGGTGCAACACGATTCTGTTCCTAGTGGCCCCGCTCTGCTGGTCCAGGACGTGGACCACGGACCTGCTGAACCTCGCAACGGCCCCCCCGCTGGCGCTTCCCACCCCAAGCACGATGCTCAAGCAACCACGCAGCACGGTCTATCACCCGTGTCCGGAGCGTCTCCTCCTTCACGCCTGGAGGTTGTCCGGCAAGCCCTCTCCGCTAGAGGCTTCTCGAGTGCGGCAGTGGATGCGATCGCTTCAGCCCGCAGGTCCTCGACCAGACGTGTTTACGAAGACAAGTGGAGAGTCCTCTGTTCCTGGTGTGACGACAGACGTCTTTCCCCCACTGAATTGACAGTTCCTCAGCTGGCGGAGTTCTTCCTCTGGCTCTTCTCCGACCAACTCCTTGCGCCCATTACCATCAGAGGCTACCTGGCTATGATTGCGGACACGTACAGACATTTGGGACGGTCCGATCCTGGCGCCTGCAAAGATCTTGCCGACCTGATGGACCACTTCGGTCTGCAGCGTCCCTCTCGACGTTCCTTAGTACCTAGATGGGACCTGTCCTGGGTGCTTACCTGGCTCAACTCGCCTCGCTTCGAGCCCATCCAGTCGGCATCACTTCCAGATGCGACGCGGAAGACTTGCTTCCTATTGGCCCTCGCCTCTGCCTCCAGGGTTAGCGAGCTACACGCCCTTTCGGCACGCCCCGACTGTCTCCAGTTCAGAGCGGACGGCTCAGTTCAGCTGCTGCCCGACCCGGCCTTCCTCGCTAAGACCAGATCTCCCTTGGCTGCCCGGCAACTGGTGACGATTCAGCCATTAAGAGACCCAGGTTCCACCCGTGAGTCCAAACAACATGACCCGGTGCGAGCCTTACGTGTGTACCTGCGCCGGACCAAGCCGATATGCAGAGGACGCACCCGCCTTTTCCTTCCTCTGTCCCCAGGTAGAAATGACATCTCAGCCCAGACGATATCCTCCTGGCTTCGGTGGGTGATACGATCATCCTACCAAGACCTGGCGCCCCTCACAGCCAAACGCTTGCACATCCGGGCGCACGAGATCAGAGCCATGGCTGCAAGCCTAGCGTTCGACCGCAACTGTGCTGTCAAGGACATTGTGGCGGCTGTGGGCTGGCGGGCGGAGACCACCTTCGCACGCTTCTACCTGAGGGACCTCTCCAGCCAGCGCCAAACCTCTCGCTGGTGGGAGACATCGTGGCGGCGCAACACTCCCTCCAGGCGCCTTAGGCGCCATAAGTATCTTTGCTAAAATTAGAGGGAGGTTGCTTGGGGAGGGCCACTACAAGTAGTATAATTCTAATGGCAAGGATAGGGGCGTTATAGCGGCACCCGCCTCCTCTTCGGGATTCTCCCTTATAGTAATACCATCGGTAATGTGTTTTGAGAAAACAAATGTATTTTTCCTTAAAATGAATTTTTTTGAAAAATACTTACCGATGGTATTACTTGAAGATCCCTCCCACCTGCCCCGCTTGCCGCTGGTTGGCTAAGAAATTGACTGAGGGCGGGAAGCGCGGAGCGCATGCGTGGTGTAACAGGAAGGGAGGCTGGCCGGGCTTCCGCCCAGTCTATGGCGCCCCTCTCCTGCCATAATGACCATAATCGTACACAACGAATTTTTTTGGCTAAAATTAGACTAGCAAAGAAATAATCCCTTATAGTAATACCATCGATAAGTATTTTTCAAAAAAATTCATTTTAAGGAAAAATACATTTTTCTCTCATGAAGGAACTGCATCTCCAGTGTCAAGGCTGGATGTCTAACAGTTAAATTTCTCAACACAGGACTTGTCCTCTGAAGATTACGTTACAGTTCATGAGACTTATCAACCATGATATCTGAAGGGCAGTGGCAAAATTGCTCGATGCCTGCAGGTGCCAAGCTGTTCAGGCACTACCCTTGAACTTACACTGTAAATCTGCCTCATGCAATTGTGTTAGGGGTGAATAGGTTAACCCATATCATTCTGAACACACCAGTGTGTGAAATAAGTTTGACTAAAATAGTTCAAGGGTAGTGCCAGAATAGCTTGGTGCCTCTAGGCGCCAAGCTATTGTGGCACCACCTGTCAACTAAAGCCATTGGTCTATATCCTTATCTGTAAGTACTGTAATGTAGATTGCCTATGGCAGTGTACAACTTTGAAGCTTTTAGCCTCAGCATGATATGAGTTAAGCCAGAATTGACTGCTTTGTCTAACCTCCTTTCAGTTTGCTCAGCTCTGTGCCATTAAAAAGCAGATCAAAAGACCAGTCCTGAAGACTCCTCAGCTTGTTGTAGATCTCTTCGGACACCCATGGAGGCATGGACATGTTATGCTTTTTCTGAAACATACATACAGTGCACTTTCCTTTCAACAGAGTTGGGTGATTATATAACAAAGGTCAGCCATACCGCTTTTTGGAAGTCCCAAGAACTTCTACATGAATTACTACATGAATTTTTCTACATTACCTCAGTTATAACACACCTAACCCTGTGCATGTTGGTAGCGGTTTTAGTCACTATGATTCCTGAAGGAATCATCGCGACAAACCACTACTGACACGCAAAGTGTTAAAGTTGTCCAAAAATGAACGTCCCATGAATTTTGTTATCTAAAGCTCACTGTACAATTACAAACTCCTGGTAACATGACTGGCAAATCAAAGTTTTATGTATCTGCAAAGAAGATACACTCTAGCCTACATACTAAGTTACAGTAAACTTAATAGTAAAACACTTGGAGAAAGAAATTTGTTTGTTGTTACATGTGTATATACGAAGTTTTTATAAGCAAAGTACATGGAAATGTAATTAACCCATTTAGCCCCGTGTCCCTACAGCAGAAGATTGTTTGACCATAATTCAAAGGTAGTGCCAGATTAGCTTGGCGCCATCAGGCACCATGCTAATCTGGCACTACCCTTAAATTATCATGGTCAATCCATCTCCTGCAACTGGTACTTAGTCATTAGGCAACAACTCCAAAATTTGAGAAATGGGAGTGTAAGGGCTAAAAGGGTTAACACAGAGAGAGTATATTCAGGACCTCTGAAAAAGTGCTGCAATATCTGACATGTTATGTATAACCGACCTTTTTATAACTTCGAACAGGAAGAGAGCTTAATAGGCCTCCAAACTAAAGTGAAAACACAGCACTGGCATACATGTAATTTGTGACTACAACTGGAACCTAACACAACCTGTAATAAATGCACTAAAACAAAGTATGTAAATAAATAAGAACACTAAATACCTCACACAGCAGAGTGTCCGCAATCTTCCACACTTCAGAAATATTTTCCTTTTTTACACCCGTGTTCTCCTCAATGAAATCATAAAAATCCTGAAAACAACAGAATATAATAATGCCACTTGCAACATAACAAAGAACATGTCTCTACATCACAAAGCAAGAAAGGCAAAGCCATTATGGCTCACGTGTATGACCAATTTATATATGTGTGACCTTTGTGGCAAGGGCTGGCTTCTGCAGCAGCAAAATCCATGTTTTCTGAAAATGTAAGCATTTTTCACACATCTGTCAACCCCCTGTGACCCTTGACCTTTGTGATGAGTCAACTAAATTAGTATGCATAGGAAGGTCTTATCAGCTATCTTTGTACCAAATGTGGCTGAAAAATTTGCAAAAATGTTGGCAATACCTACAATTTTATCAAAAATTGGCATTTTACACACATTTGCCAGCCTCTTGTGACCCTTGACCTTTCCAAGGGGTCATCCAAATTAGTATGCATATATAGGTCTTACCATCAGGTATCTCTGTACCAAGTGTGGGTTTGAAGTTGTGAATAGTATTTGAGAAAAAACATCTTTTGTCAAAATATCGCTATTTTTTACCTGTTTCCCCGAGCGCTTGTGACCCTTGACCTTTCCAAGGGATCAACCAAATTAGTATGCATAGAAAGGTCTTACCATCAGGTATCTTTGTACCAGGTTTGGGTTTGAAGTTATGAATAGTATTTGAGAAAGAATAAATTATGTCAAAATATAGCTATTTTTGACAATTTATTTCCTGATCCCCTGTGACCTTGACCTTTGTGAGAGGCCACTCAAACTGGTATGTTTAGAAAGGTCTTGCCACAAAGTATCTTTGGGCCAAGTTTGAAGAATCTGGCTTGAATAGGCTCCAAGAAAATGTCAACATTAAAGTTTACCATGGTTGATGGCGACAGACGGACAACCACTGGCCCAACACATAGACTCACTTTTGCTTCACATGTGAGCAACAACAATGTTTAACCCATTCAGCCCTGATGCACTACATCCATGCACCAAGCTAATCTGGCACTGCCCTTGAATTATCATGGTTGATCCATCTCCTGCAACAGCTGCATAGTCGTTATCCTGATACACCCATTGGCGCCTCAGGCGCCAAACTATTCTGGCACCATCCCTGAACTAAAACAGTTGATCAATCTCCTAATCTGTAATGTACCCTTTATAGGACAATGAGCAAATTTTACAAAATCAGCAGGGTTAAAATTATATACAGAAAAACATAGTTAACCCTCTTGTGTAGACAGTCACTGGTACTGTGCAGAATACAGGTGACTGCATGCACATGGGGGAACATGTGAATAAATAAAGAATTCCATACAAATATGGTGCCAAAGGAAAAAAATGCCAAGGAAAATATTATGTCCACATGCAAATCAACGGACCGCATTTTCCTTTTCCTCTGCTTTGACTGCTGGCGAGTGGAGCTCCTGCTCATACAAGGCGTCATAGCGGGGACATGGTGCACCCATGTTCAGCTCCTGTAAAGGCAATCACAGAGCAACAGTTAACCCTTTGGCTTTCGGTAGCACTATTTTCTGCGATGATTCCTGCAGAAAACATTGTGACAAAAAGCACCATAAAACCCATAAAACCCTGATGTTCTACAACACGATGTGGATCAACGATAATACATGTAGTTCAAGGGTGGTGTCAGAATAGCTTGGTGCCTGTAGGCGCCAAGCTATTCTGACACCACATTTAAAATATTATGCCTCCAGAACAGTAATGTTCTCAAAGGATATCTAGAGAAATTGATAATTTCATCCTCAGGATGTAATGAGTTAAAGATTTAACAGTTATGTAAGTTATGTATTTAGAGTTATGTAATACAGGGAGTATTAACTCCAAGGTCAAGATGTCCAAAGTTGGTGGCTGTCATCTGAAGCATGTTACACCTACAGTTCAGGGGACAAATCAACCATGGCTCTAGCTTCAATATATAAATAGCACTGAAAAGTGATATTTTAAAGTTATAATTTCCATGAATCTGGTGTTCATTTCATAAACAAACACAAGAATCACATAACCAGTGTTCACACTCAAGTTTTGACAATCTGTATTTTTTTCCCCATTAGTACCTGTCCAAAATAGCACTCACCAATGGAATCCGATTTTACATCACATACATTCATTTCGATATAAAAAATAAGCAGTTGGTATTTCTCTTTTTAACCCTTATCATTCGGAATACACCAGTGTGTGAAATAAGTTTGACTAAAATAGTTCAAGGGTAGTGCCAGAATAGCTTGGCGCCTCTAGGCGCCAAGCTATTCTGGCACCACCCTTGAACTAAAGCCATTGGTCTATATCCTTATCTGTAAGTACTATAATATAGCTTGCATATGGCAGTGTACAAAATTGAAGCTTTTAGTCTCAGTATGATATGGGTTAAATCAGTACCACCTACCAGCTGCTTTTTTTCCCCGGTATTTGCCATAAAACAAGAGGTAAAATACCAATGCGAACACTGATAATTCACACTGCGTTAAGCAGAAAACTCACCCTGTCCTCCTCCTGTGGGCGCGTGTGTACAGGGATGGGTTGCCAGATAAGGTTTTCGTTCCACACTTGGTCACCAGAGGGAGGGTACAGCCCAGCCAGGTTGCAGTATGCCGACATCAGGCAGCGGTCCTCATTGGAACTTTGCACTAAGATCTGATCGAAACAGACAATATGTCTGTAAAAATGTTGTAAAGATGATGAGATTACATGAATACATGTCTGAGACACATATGCATATAAAATAAAATCTCAACATTGTTACAAAGCCATGGCAGGTTTGTTCTCATCAACAGGAGGCAATGATTCTCAGAAGACCCCCCAAGTCCCCTTTATCCAACCGCTTCTCCTTACCATAAACTGTTAAAGGGGCTCAAACTACTATCTTTGACATGATTCTGATTAACACATTCTGCTCCAGGACCGAAATCCGCAAATCTTGAAGTTGCCCCATGAAGTCAGTATTACACTTTTGGAAACAGACCGAGCGTGATAGTTCAAGGGTTGTGCCAGAATAGCTTGGCGCCTATGGGCGCCAAGCTATTCTGGCACAACCCTTGAACTATCACGCTCGATCCATGTCTTGCCGTGGCTTGTCGGAGTTATGTCTGATCCCTCTCATTTTGGAAGTGTCAAGTGAAAGCCTACCAAACTGAGCTGTAACTGACTGGGTTGAAATCCCCAAATTCGGATGCTCTCCACAAAGACTACATGAGACCCTCTCTCACAAAATCAGTCTTAACTCGCATTTTGGATGTTTTGACATATATACATTTCTGAAAACTACTATGTTTGCTGATTACTGCGATATATGACTGTATGCTATAGTGCAAAAAGTGTAGAAGTTATTAGTGTTTAAAGTTGTTAAATCCTCCGGCAGCCATTTTGAGAAAACAGCCTGGGAAGTTTCTGTGTGCAGCATAATTTGGGACCAAGGGCAGATTTTGTAATCGTTTTAAACCTATTTAAAGGCATTTTTCATGATAAAGATTTTTAACCATACGATACTTTGGTGTATGTAGAATACATTTCTGCAAAAAAGTGAAAATGACCCAGATTGACCCCCACCACATATTATTGTGTGTAGTGCTGATCGGCTCCCTGTGAGTTAAGACTGGTTTCGTGAGAGAGGGTCACACATGTGCACAATAACCCACTTAACTCCAATGCCCTACAGCAGGAGATGGATAGACAATGGTAATTCAAGGGTAGTGCCAGATACCGGTAAGCTTGGTGCCATCAGTTGCGCTTAGAGCCTGCACCGCAAGGAGTTTGCGCTTTATAAATATAATTATTATTATTATTAATAATCTGGCACTACCTCTGAATTGTCATGGTGGCTCCATCTCTAGCAACTGGCACATTGTCATCAGATAAAACCTCCAAAAGTTGGGGTCAAATGGGTTAAATTTTCAGAAGAAAGACTGACCATGATAGGGTATAGCGCCAGAATAACTTGGCACCTGGAAGCAACAAGCTACTTAACCACTTTCTTGAACTATCACAGTAAATCTATTGCCCTACTGTACTGTGTTATCCCTCCCCTTACGGTGATGGGGGTAATAAATTAGAATTACGCAGCTCACAAAAACAGCCTCAAGCAAGTAAAGATAGATATCACAAGAAAATACAAGCGAGCAATTAAAAATTCCTTATGCAACGGGGATCATAATTATGCCGACTCACAGAAATCAACCTTGAAAGCAATTATATAATGTAACAGAAAGTCTTGAGATGTGATTAAAGATACCTCTGTGCGTTTGTAGTCAGCGCTGATGAGACCTCCAAACTCTGATCGAAGGTACTGCCCTAGAGCATACTGCTGTTGCATACCAGTCTGTCAGTGTGAGACAAAACATATCACAAATAATGGGATGTAAAGCACATCATTTCATTTTCTGATGGTGCATATAATATACATATTCAAATGACCGAAAGACACATTCATCATAAGTAGGAAGAAAAACATAAAATGTGTGTTAACACCCTTGGACAGTACCAGCATGGCTCCCATTTCCTCAGCTTAAAGTACCATTACGCATAAATCTGAAGACACATTTCAGCACCATTTGTGTTTGTTATGCCTTGTGGACACACCTAATGAAATTTGACAGCAGTTTGGACAAGAAGCCAAAAAAACACACACACTAATCACACTTATTTATTCTGAGCTACCATTAGCATGTTAGTCTATTTTTAGCTGTTTCTTGCACTGATAGCACTGTATTCCTAGAATGGAGAAAAGTCATTGTCAGGTTACTTGATATAAAGATGACGTGCTGAACTGGATTGTCCTGTGTCTACATGAACCATAGGTAGACCTGTATGAAGCGTTTCGTAGCCATCTGACATGTAGCTTAGTGGATAAGACACTGCGCTGGCAGTAGCAAGATCCCGGGTTTAAATCCCCTGATGGGCAGGAATGGGATGTGGACTTTTCCTAATTCCCATTGAATCAAATTTATGTACAGACTCGGTTTATGGTGCCTGTCTCGCCTTTGTGTGTACAGCACGCATAATCATCAAGTGCACACGTTAAAAATCCCATTACCACTATTTGAAAAGAGAAGGCCCGGTAGGGCTGGTGGAATGGAAACAGTGAGAAATATATCACATGCACCGAAGTTAATAGCAGGGTGGAGGTTTGCACATAAAGTAGCGCTTAGTAGCAGCAGGCTTTCAAAGCTCCAGCTTCCATCCCTACGGCGCTTTGTTGAGCATCTTTAAATAGATGGATATGTGCGCCTCTGAGACACCATACCATACCATACCATCTGTTACAGAAGTGAATCTCTGAACAGTTACGGTGGTTGTGGGCCTTTAACCCTTTACGCTCTGAGACACTAACATGAGATAAATTTGACTGACAGTTCAAGGGTGGTGCCAGAACAACTTGGCGCCTACAGGCGCCAAGCTGTCCTGGCACCATCCTTGAATTTGAGCACCCTAGAGCTTGAGATGGATCAACTATGATAGTTTAAGGGTAGTGCCAGATTAGCTTGGCGCCTTATAGCACCAAGTTAACCTGGCTTTACCCTTGATTTGCCATGGTCAATCCATCTCCTGCAACTGGTAAATAGTCGGTATATGACACCTACAACCTTTCGGAAATGCAACCATGGGGTTAAATGGATTGACAAATGGGAAAGCCATGTGACTCGATTATATTCCAACCAAAGAAATTCCAACCAAAGACCGAAACGTGCATTGAAAGGAAAAAGTGGGTAACAGTGGGTGATTTAAATTACATCTTTTGAATTAAATTTTAAAAAATAAATTTCAAATCGCAAAGAGACATACAGACAGAAATGGTACAGCAAGAAATAAACTTCAACCTAAACATTTACATTATGATCAACAGCTGATACATGATAAAAAGAAGATGAAAAACTGCACACCAGTATCAATAAAAGTGTACAATGTGCAAGCTGTCACCACTGTCTATTATATTTGAAAACATGACACTAAACGAAGCACAAGCGAAATTTTTCACCCACTGAAATAACTGGGTGTCAGTATATATATATATATATCAAGCTAAAATATACCACCTAAAAAATCTTAGTTGAGGCAAAGCAACACTGGTGAAACACATTATATCAACAAATTTTAGCAATGAAAGCCTGCCATGGAGCATATCGCTTCTCAAATAAATTATATTTTGAAAAAAGTTAAATGGGACATGCATGCTAAATGCAACCAGGGAGTGGCACTGCCAATGATAATGCCCTTGGTCGCATAAGGGCACACATGTCCTGTGTCCCAACCATATCTGTCTTTTCACCCTCATCACCAGAAATATGGCGTCTACAAGACAACCTGAAATACCTGGGCTGAAGGTTGAAACTTCAGTTTTGATTATGGCTGGCTGCAGAAACACAGTGGACTAGCTCCCACATATCAGTTTCAGCTACTGGAATGAAAGTCCTAGAGACAAATGCTGCAGGGGTAGTAAAGTAACCCTCTACCAGATAGGGTGAGATACATACCATTACCAACTCAGCCCTAATGGCTATAGCCATTTGGGCTCAGTTGTTGGTACACCTTAATTACCCTATCCTGGGTTTAAGTACACAGGGTATAATTAAAAACAAGGTTTTTTTCACATGTACAAGCACTACTCATTTGTGCTGAGGTATATAATGTAAACAGGCCAAAAGAAATTGTGTATAATGGTAAATGTGATCCAGGAGAAAACGTTTGTTACTTCAGTTGTCACATTCAAATTATAGTAAGTTATAATGTCGAGCAGATGACTAAGGCCATCTCATGGTGGTGTTGCATTCAAAGCCTGAATACAAACGTTTCAGTTTTGCAGTGTACTTATCGTTTCAGAATTAATGTATATTTTTTAGCAGTAATTTTTCCATTTGGTTTGGTCAGTGCACATTATACACCTCAACATGAATGGACAGTGTGAAAAAACTCTGTGCAAACTGTACACCCCGGATAGGATGAGGTATACCAACCGAGTGCCGCTTGGGCTTCCAAGCATAAAGTGACAAATAGCTAATGGAGTATAGTTGATCACTGTTGAGCTAAAATGGCTAGAGGAAAACTTAGAATTCACCTTCCTTGCAGCATTTGGCTTTACAAGCAACCAGAAGAGAAAGAGCATGTAGCATTAACCCATTCAGCTTTGACGCACTACAGCAGGAGATGGGTCGATGGTCGACCCATCTCCTGCAACAGGTGCATAGTCATTAGATGACGCTTCCCAAATTTGGGAAATACATGCGCTGGGCTGAATGAGTTAATGGAGCTAAGCACAAACCGTTGAAAGCCACCCTAGCCCTTGTGTCCACGCATCCTCCTGATGTGGGTCTTTGGGGTAAATGGTCACCGGACTACGGTCCCCATGACGATACAGCTGATACAGAAATAAATTACAACACTGTACTGATAAGATAAGATAGTTTATTGCCATATGTTTTTCATGTAAAAAAACAACAAAAAACCAACAATAAAAACATTGGAATTTGTCTTGATGTCAGTTACTAAGACTAAAATAATATGCACATACACACACACACAGAGTAAACTTTAAAATATGATTTGCATGCTAAATACTAAGCAAATACTGGTATTAAACACAGTGAACATTATTACATTCATAAAAATGTAATTTATGTACATGGGTGATTTTGTTTACAATATAAATTATGCAAGTAAATAGTTGATGCAGAAATATATGACTCAACTAAAAGTTGGTTTGAAAAGAATGAAAGATTTTTTTTTCAGGGGGGGGGGGTGGAGGGGGGGGAGGGGGGAGGCACAGTTTACAACAATGCTCAACTATGTTTTCATACAACCCCTTATGGTTACCTGAATACAACAGCATTAAAACCAACAACAAACACCACTGCTGTCATGTGTTTTTGCTCCTGATATTAATTAAGAGTCTAACGTCTTGTGGAAACACTGTCAACGACGTGGGTATATATCTACCAGTACACGTTTAAAAATGCCATGTTGTACCACACATGTTACAGAACCTGTACAACACTCAGTACATTACTGGATTTACACTGTACTGGCGACAGTGTACTGTACCGTGGTACTTATTTTAAACCTTCTTTGTAAACGCAAACTTAGTTTTGCTTACCACGTTTACAATGCGTAGAGTGTCGGGTGCAGCTGATGTAACGATGGAGAACAGACATATAAACGTGCCTGTGCCTACTAGCAACTCCATTGTCGTCGCTCAGACACGGAATGAATCAAATATGAACTTTTCGTTTTCTACTAATTGTTATTTCGCAGACAGTACACCATCGTGCCCTCGTGACCTCTCCAAGCATTTTTCTTTTTTCGAGTAATCTCCCTTAGACCATCTCGAGCTTTTTCATTGGCTCGGGCCAAACGCGCACGGAGCTTTTTCTGTTTCTTACGCAATGCTCGGAGTTTTTGTAATAAGCACAGACTGTGTGACCCGAGGAGGTCCGCATTTACGTGACCAACTTACTTACCCTTTACTCAACGACTGGCCAGAATCTTTAACCCTTTGCGTGTCGGTAGCGGTTCAGTTTAGTCACGATGATTCCTTCAGGACCGACACTCCAAAGCCGGGTTAACCGGCAATACTGATATAATTGACGTCGACTTCACTAATTACTTCGGGAGTCAGTGCTAGCCTAGATAGGACCCGTGCGGCTCCCGCCATTTGTATAGATAACCAAGCTTATGTAATAATTTGCTGAAAACCATCAATGAGTACTGTATTGCAGCAGATAAAGGACAGTATAGTCTAGCCAGATGCATGATAGGCGGGCGATCAGCCGTTTACGAGATAGTGGTTTTCTCAGTTCTGAACTGCCGGAAGGTTGTGTATGATTTATGGCATAGTGCCAAAGGGCCAATAGTGGAAGACCAGCACAAATTGATCATCGCAAGAAAGATATGTAGGCCCCCTTCGTGCACCATAACTGCCCCGGCGGTGGTATGATACTGCGCGGTGACACCTTGTGTGAACTGCCGTCCGCCATTCTCATGAAATAAACGCTCTCACCTGACTCAGTGAAAAATGAACTCATTTAAAGAGCTCCGCCCCGCCCCCCCCCCCCCCCCCCCGCCCCCCCAGCGCCGGTCTGAATCTCTGCGAAGGTGTCGTAAAGCGATACGACATTTTTGCAGCTATTAATGCCGGTTGGGCTCAGTCAATGCATGAGTTAACCCCTTCAATACCGAGAAAAAGTGAACACGACACAACTGCTAGAGACATAGATCCTCATGAGCCCCCGCGACTGCGGGGGCTCATGAGGATCTTTGCCTCTTGCTGAGACCAATTTGTATCTACGTTGTCATGGACGGTGTTAGCTTTTGGTCGTTGAATGAACCAAGATTTCAGGGAACTGAACAAAAATGCACGTAAAGCGTAACATGGTAAGTACGAGTGACAGCCTGAGAGGAGGGATAGTCTGGCGGTTGAAATTAATTTGCAAACTGAAATGATTCTCTGAAGACCGGCACATCACGATGCTGGCGACGAAAACTTACCGAAGTCGGCGAACAAGAGATTTAAGATTCAAGAAAACTGTATTGTCTGTTTTAAAATAAATAACACCGAAAATTGTCTTTAGGTTCCATGCGCTCTGCTGTTTCTAAAAGACTTAAATATAATAAGACATAACAATGTGGGTACAAGTAAAAAACGCATATAAACTTAATTATTCTAGCATCACACATAATAAATTATAAATATTAATAACTCTTACTCACACACACACAGACACCATCACACACACACACACACACACACACACACACACACACACACACACACACACACACACACACACACACACACACACTATCAAATTCGATCCGTAAGAGATAAATTAAAAAAGATTAAATTCAAAACCTTAATCTTAAAAACGAAAACCTCTGCTTGACACTGGAGACAAACTTATTGCACATATTAAGCCCTAAGGTAGTATTGGCACTAAATGAAACAACGTGCCAATCAATTTGATCAATTATTAAACACACTGTACTGAGAGGTTAGAAAACAATCACAGCAAGCTTATAATACTGATGATGTACAAGCAACCCTACCGCTCGTGCACACACATATGCACGCATGCGTAAGACACCCACAGAATTTCATTTCATAGCAGCATTCAACACGGCAAGAGCAGAAGGAATAAGATTTCTTATTTTTTTAGCCTCCTCCCTGACGGAAGTTTCTCAAAACAAATGTGAAGGGGATGGAGGGGGTCGTCAAAAATGATGTTGGCTTTTTGTCTACCGTCAGTACGACGATACTTTGAAATGGCCCTGGGGCTGGTCTGAGCGCATTCCGGAGCATGCACATGCCGTTTTTAGCGTGCGGGGCAGAAATTCTGGCAAAGAAGTAACAAGATAAAAATGACGTCACGTCTAGCTAAGCAAACCTTGCTAGACGGAGAACTTCTTTTTGGCGCCAAAGCTCCGTATGTGTGTGTGTGTGTGTGTGTGTGTGTGTGTGTGTGTGTGTGTGTGTGTGTGTGTGTGTGTGTGTGTGTGTGTGTGTGTGTGTGTGTGTGTGTGTGTGTGAGGATGTGACAGCGCGGACTAGAGCCCGGGTTTGAGGACGGAAAAGCTTGAAAGTTTAGGATATTGTCCCTAAAAGAATAAACTCGAGACCTTTTTCGATGTTTTGATTAAGATGCTCATCGGCGAGAAAATGACCGTTTCACAAAAACCGGTTGATCCACACTGGAGTCCGTAATTTTTCTTATTTTCACTAGATATTTTGCGTATAGCTAGATAAAAGGGACATATTGAATGAGTTCGTTAACCAGCATTGTACCTCTATAACATTTTGAGTGATAATTAGATATTTTTGGAAAACAATATATTTTCACGTTTTGGGGATTACTTTCACGCATTACCATGTGTTAATATTAAAACAATTGAATCTTTTTTATGACCCCCCCCCCCCCCCCCCCCACCAAATTTCTCATTAATAATCGCATGCTTTTTCGTATACGGTATGTACGGGCTGTCGGTCATGTGACTGTATCTCGAGATGCAGATGCTGCACGCCAATAGACTGTGAGAGCCTGCTGCTTCAGTCCCCGCCCTCAAGGATGTGATGATGAAGACTTCCAGTGTGAAATCAACCGTTTTGTGCACCACTTTTTCGGAGTCCTTTGTAAAACAGCTAACATAACTTTCATTTTTCTTTCACGAAAAAAAGCCTGTCTTCTCATTAATACTCGCATGATTTTTCATAAACAGTGTTTGCATAAGCCTGCTGTTTGTCCCGCCCTGGAGTAGGATTAGGTCCAATTGTGACCTGTAAGCCCTAGGCGTGAAAATCAGCAAGAAAATTGCAAAGTTGATCCTCTGATACGTCAAATGTTAGTACTGCGATGAGTGACGTATAACATCGAGTCGTCACTATGAACACGGCGTCATGGGACTAATGATGCCATGACGTGAAGCTTGACGTGACGCCATTTCAGGCGGCGCTGCTCGTGATATCATTTGACTTGAATAGCTATGCTAAGCCAGACCACATGGCGGGAATCGCCGTGTGTCCGTCTTCATTTCTGTGTGCCAGCGTGTGTGAATCAGAGGGCGGGTTAGACCGAATAGATGGAGATGGATTTCAGTCGTTACACGAGCCCGGCAGAGCGTACTAATGGCGGGAAGCGCAGTGTGTCAGTCCGTCTTTATTTGTGTGCGCCGACGTGTGTGTTGATCAGAGGCTGGCTTAGAGAGGAGGAAAATGGATCAGATTAATAAGCCTAAAAATACTAAGATGAGCAACTCTGAATGTTTCTAAAAGACAAACGCATCTGAGCTCCAAACAATACGGTAGACTTTGGGATGAAATCCTCATCTTGTTTCGAGAAGATTGACTCAGGCTCGTATACCGAACACAGCTGCTTGTTTCTGTTAGAGATGTGTTACATTAAAAAAAAACTCATTATAACTTTTGAAATAGACCACATTTTCTTAATTTTTCAACTGCAGATTAAACATTGATCCTTCCCTTGTAAAATGAGACAATAATTTGCAACAAAATCAGATAAATATGTCTGTTTTGAAGGGTTCCAAAACACGTCAAAAAACACAAGCCAAATCAGTAACGGAGATCCTAGTATCCAGTGCTTTTTGTGCAAAGAATTTTGTCACAAGTCGTGATGTGGTTTGACCACAGCACAGTTCAATGCTTGCAGGGGTTCAAAGCTACTGCAGTGGACTTGTGAACCTTGCTGGGACAAAGAGGAAATTGTCAAGTCTCAAATTGAGGCTAAGCTGGATGGCATCTTTCAGCTGCTAAGAACTACTACTGACAGACTGGAATATTTGGAAAGTGTGCATAAGAAAGAAAACATTGACAAAAAGATTGATGAGACCATTGAACAAAAGTTCAGGAATATATGCAGGAAGCAGAAGAATGAGGAAAGAAAAAGTTGAACATAATTGTGGCGAATCTGAGTGAGAGTGATATAGAGACAGCGGAGGAAAGGATGAGAGATGACAGAAACAGGGTGCGCGAGCTGGCAAGAAAGATGCCAGATGTGGATGCAGATGAGATTGATAGCCCAGTCAGGTTGGGGACCTTCAAAATAGGACAAAATGTCAGACCAAGACTGTTGAGACTGGTGGTGAAGACTGAGGAAACCAAGATGAAGTTGTTGAAGGGGATTTTTGATCTGAATAAAAAACAAGCCCCCAAATACACGCATTTATATCAACAATGACAGTACCCCCAAGTAAAGAGAAATTTTTTTTTTTTAGGGAACTATGGGAGGAGATGAGAGAGAGGGTGCAGGGAGGGGAGGAAAATTTGATGATAGACTACAGAGCCTTGAAGATTGTCATCAGAAAAAAACAGAGCTGTTGGTGCTACTGCAGCACAACAGAATGCTTCTGCTGCGCAAGCAGGGGCATGCAATTGACAGTATGACAGCCCACACAAAAAAAAAACCTCTCAATTGTAAATAAGTGTACATATACTGAAAACGATACTAGACATTTATCTTCATCAACTTCAGATTTCTCTTTGTCTTGTCATCTTTCTTCTTGCTCATCGTCTTGGGTTTTTTTTGTTTGTTTTTTTTTTGTTCTTCAATTGATTTCAATTGTTGTACCGTCATATACAGTAACGTCGATTATCTGTTAAATAAACAGAGTGAACTTTTAATAAGGATTGATGAAATAAAGCCTGACATCATTGGTCTTACTGAAGTAAAAGCTAAAAATCAGATTTATACCCCATTGGATTCAGAATACACATTACCAAATTATGATATATTTCTTAACGCAAACCCTAAGAGAGGAGTTGCCCTTTAACAAAAAGTTAAGTGCTCAAGAATGTGAAACATTGAATAATAGTAAGTTTGAAGAGAGCTTGTGGTGCTATTTTGTGAGTGCTTCTGGTGAAAAATATTCTTTGTTGGTTGTGTGTATAGGAGCCCCAGCTCCACAACTGAAAACACAGATTTATTATTAAAACTCTTACGATCCGAGGAGACACAAACATATGATAAAATTTGCATTTTTGGAGATTTTAATTTCCCGTATGCAGGATGGGATGGCTCCTGGACAGATGAGAAAAATAATCAAATTGTTGAGTGCATAAGGGACGCCTTCCTGATTCAGATGGTGAAAAATCCAACAAGACATAGGCAAGGTCAGAGGTCAACATGAGATGACCTAATCTTAGTAAATGACGAGTTGCTAATTTCAGATATTCAACACTTGGATCCCATTGGTAAGAGTGACCACGATGTTTTACTCTTCCAGCTGTATGTCCCTAAGGTAAAGGTCACGCAGAGTAATAAATATTTCCTTAACAGATTTATCATAATAACTCCTGATATTGTCAAGAATAAATTAAAAGAATTAAATCCTTCCAAAGCTCAAGGTCCAGACTGTATCCCTCCCAGAGTTTTACAAGAGTTGTGTAAAGAGTTGGCAGAACCACTTTGCACTTTATTTACATTTTCACTTAAATCAGGTATTGTACCGCAAGACTGGCAAACCGCAGAGGTAAATGCTATTTTTAAAAAGGTTCTAGGTCAGATGCAGAAAACTACAGACCAGTAAGTTTAACGTGTATAGAATGTAAAGTTTTAGAGTCCATAGTCCAAGACGAGATCGTTATTCTTTTACTGTGAATAATATTTACACTGAATGCCAACATGGTTTTAAAAAAAAACACAAAAAAAAAACCGATCATGCGTTACTCAATTACTACAGGTTATGGATGATATAACTTTCTTACTTGACAACCAAAACCCCCACGGTTGACATCATATACTTAGACTTTAGAAAAGCATTTGACACTGTTCCTCATGAATGGCTTCTTCAGAAGCCAGAGGCCTATGGTGTATGTGGAAACATTTCCAACTGGATAAAAAAAAGTTTCTTACGTGAAAGAGAACAAGTGGTAAAGGTTGGAAACGCAAAATCAGACAAAACAAAGGTACTGAGCGGTACACCTCAAGGAAGCATCATAGGACCTATATTTTTTACTATATTTATAAATGACTTGCCAGACTGTGTTAATAACATGTGCAAAATATTCGCAGACGATACTAACATCTATAATGAATCGAGCAATAAAGACGTGTTTCAGTATGATTTGGATCACTTGCAAAAGTGGTCCAACAAATGGGATTTGCATTTTAATGTAGAGAAATGCAAGGTCTTGCATGCTGGAAGGAACAATCCTGAACATGATTACTTGATGAAAGTTAACAGTGACATTATAAAGGTGGTATCTTGTGAAGAGGAAAGAGACTTAAGTGTTGTTTTTGATAAAGTTCTATCTTTTGACCCCTATATTCAGAACTGTATCAATAAGGCCAACAAAATGGTTGGAGTAGTTAAGAGAGCATTTAATTATTTGGATAGGACATTTTTAGTAAACTGTATAAATCACTAGTCAGACCACATTTAGAAAATGCAAACACTGTATGGTACCCAGGTTTAAAGAGACAATCAGTTGCACTCGAAAGGGTACAGAGATGAGCAACAAAGCTGGTTAAAGAATGTAAAAATATGACTTACTTAAACAGACTCAAATATTTTGGACTACACTCCTTACGTGGACGTAGAATACGTGGAGACTTAATCCAAGTTTTAAAAATTTATAATGGCATCGACGACCTAAATTGGAACGACTTTTTTGCAGCACCGTTTTGTGACAGAATCCGAAACTCTGAAGGGAAAATCTTTGTACGGCATTGTAACACTAACCTGCGGAAGTTTTGTTTTTCTAACACAGTTGCCATTGTTTGGAATGAGTTAACAGTTTCATTTTTTTTAAAAAGCACCTGATATAAATTCTTTTAAAACCAGCTGGACGAATTACCAAAGTTTAAAGAGATTTTCTATTGCCCCATGATGAATGATTTATAGAAAGATTTGCATGCATAACAGACCCATAAAGTAATTAAAGAAAGAAAGGACGTTTGCAAAGGCCTCACGGTCTATTTTGTCCTCACACTACTATTATTACTACTACTACTACTAGTAACGAACACACAGTTTGTCGCAGACTGTAGTAAATCCCCATTAACTCCGAAGCTACAAGCTGTTTTTGAACCGTCATTTCAAATTCTTCTAGTCTTAGGCAGGATCACTATCAGATTTGATTTTTAAATTGTACATGCAGAAAAACAGAGAACAAGTTTTTCAACGATCAAAATTAAGAAATTTTACTATGCATCCGTGTTTCGTATGGGGCTGTTGCATTGGGACTGATCAGTGATGACATGTATCGAGTATAATTTTATGTGGTCACGTTTCAGTGATGGTCAGCAACATTATGTTTTGGGCCGATGATTTTCTCTGAAATGCCCTATCAAATATCAGCGACATAATCACAATTTTGAATAGTACTGATCATATTTCCCACGGAACATGACATAAAACAAAATTAATCACATTGTTTTGAGCGGACATGCAGCCGAGGCCACATATACATGTAAACAGACAGTCGGAGCGCTAATTATTTGAATGCATTAGCACATATTGTTTCTACAAAGTACACATTTTTTTCCCTGTCATTTATTCAGTGTAAGTTATCTCCAACATGGTTCACATATTTAAAATGTGATCATCCAGGCGATAGATTTACTATTTAGGCCAAAGCCGCGTCAGTAGCCGGACAGCTGGTCCCAGCCCGGCAAAACTGAATAAAGGCTACAAATTGGGAAAATCTTCTGTCAGTAACGCCGCCGCCGTCACAACCTTAGCTACAGAAAAATGTCTCCTAGTCCGCCGGCGGCACACTTTTGACACTATCAGGGATGGGCCAATGTAGTCATCCCATACTTCATTTTGATATACTGACCGGCGGCCCGGCCAAACATAAACCAGCATACACAAACACTTACAGATTCCTCCTCCTCCCCCCCCCCCCCACCTTCAAATATACAAATATAGCGGGGGGGGGGGGGGGGGGGGGTTAAATGTTTGATTTTGTTTGAGACTGGACGGCTATCGCTTCGGCCCCAGTCACGCTCCCCGGAGGCCGCTGGACTCTCAATGGTTGGACTGTCGTCATATCTCCCCCCGCCCGCCTCCACCTGATTTTTTTTTTAGGCTGGAAAGTAGCATGTAAGGAACGCTGCCCATATTCCCACCCCATTCTCCCCTAATGAAAAAAAAAACCTAAAAAAATGAAATTGGGTGCAGCTTTCAGTGTATTGTTACAGACGTGAAATAACAAATGTCACTGCAGGTTTGACAAATTATTGTCTCTGTCACCAGCAAACAGCCATACTGTTTATACAAACTTTAACATTGTTGCTGATAGTCGGTCATAAGGGCAGCGAGTTTCACAGGCTGAATTTAAACTCTCTTCGATGTCCTCAAATGTAGAGACACAGACCTAAACGACTGAGTTTGTGCCAGTCTTGCCTGCAAAAAAAAATCCATAAGCGGCCTGCGACTTATACGTCTAGAAACACATATGCAAAAGTGTGACACTCGCACGCACTTCTTAGTCAGACTATGACAATTCAAGAGTGGTGCCAGAATAGCTTGGCGCCTTAAGGCGCCAAGCTATTCTGGCATCACCCTTGAACTATGATGGCCGATCTGTCTCCTAAATTCAATGTTACATTCAGAGAACAACTCTTAAATTTGGGAATATCGACCTGCGGGCTTAATGCCCTGCAGCTTAATTAAGGTTGTAGATGGTTTGCGTGAATCTCCTTGCGACTGCATAAAGATAAGACCGATGCTCAGTCCTGCTCATGGAGTTCTATACTGGTGTCACGCTTCCTGCAGGTGGCAGGACTTCGCATACGGTCTTGCATGAACGTTCCCATAGCGAGCGGAATCCATATGCAGGAGGCTTAGGTCCTTTTGAGCTCCAGGGGCTTCATGAAGGTCTAAGTCTCTGACGGACGTTTTCGTATGTGGTCCACAAAATTTGGCTCATCGGGTATTAGTCGTTGAGATTCAGTGGTAGGATCAGAAAATTCATGCAATCGTGCTCCGTCCCAGTGCTCAAAGGCCATCGGACCGACGTCGGCCGCCGTTGGTCCGCGCACGGCGGCTGTGCGCGACCCAACGCCGGCCGACATTGGCCCTATGGCCTATTGCGCACTGGGGTGCAAATTCAAATAACGCGATCAGTTGGAGGCACATCTGAGGCCACTATCCGTCAACTAGATTTTCATGTGTCTGCCGCAGCTTTAGGAGCAAAAGTGAACCTATGTCTCCTGCAGCTGGAAGGACCAAAATTGTAGGCTTGGTACAGGAGGTGACACGGGGTTGTTTTCATCACCACTTCACCGACTGTGATGACGCCTACGTCACCTGGGGAGAGGGGAGGACTGGGGGGTACTGCACGTGTGCACTGCGCGTCACTGTGACGTGTTTATCTAACCCGGGCCTCTGTCGCCGCCGACATCATGCTGTCCTGCTAACACCACCAGACCAAGGCTCAGTTGCATGAGGCAACGTCAGTCCTGCGCAAACCTCGTCGAGTTAACCCCTGCCCTGCAACTGGATGCATATTTTGCTTCTGAAATCTTTGAAAAGAAAAGGGGAGACTTTCTGAAATTTTGCTTATTTAACGACCAAAAGCCACAGACCTGCGAGGAACATGGATGCAAATGAGTCTCAGCAAGAGGCATAGATCCTCATGAGCCCCCGAAATTGCTCTGTGTCTGTTACAGCGGGATCGTGTTCACCCCCACCCCCACCATGTCCGGATCAACCCTGGGGGACTTGGGTCAGTGAGGTTGCCTAGTTTTTAGTCCCCAAGGTCATCCTGGTCCGCCCCACAGGATGGGATTTTCTCTTTTCATGGGTTTACGTATTTCCCAAATTTGGGAGGCGTTATCTAATGACTATGCACCAGTTGCAGGAGATGGATCGACCATGATAATTCAAGGGCAGTGCCAGATTAGCTTGGCGCCGACAGGCGCCAAACTAATCTGGCACTACCCTTGAATTATCATGATCGACCCATCTCCTGCTGTAGTGCGTCAGGGCTGAATGGGTTAAATTCTCACGTTGGCGCTGCTGTTTGCTGGCTGGTGACATAAAGGGGGTGGGGGGGGGGGGGGAAAGAAGAACACGAACCAAAGTTGTGCATTGTCTGCGTCCCTACAGCAACAAGACTTTCTCAGAACTTGCCTGCCGCCGCTGCGCTGCTCAGCAGACTATTGCATGTATGTCACCAGCCAGCAAACAGCAACGCCAAAGTGAGAATTTATTTTTTTTCGGCATTGAGTGGTCAATTTTCGTCTCGTGACCATATCTCTCGGTTACATCCATATTTGCACCAGACTGCTCAATATAATAATTTGTGCCATTTGGCTATGGAGGGGGACAGAACTGAAATATTTTCCCGGTACGTTGATCCTCTGCATGTTTCGCATTCTTGTTACGTGGTGACCTCTGACGATTTGGAAACGAGCATTTCTATCAATACAAGTGCATGTTAGTAAGTACACGTACTTTTTATCATTATTATTTGTACAGATTGTTCACTTGTTGCAGAGCAAACTGCAAACGCAGCAAACACCGCAATCAGATAATTCGCCTAATCAAGCAAGAAATATACAATACAAATTAGTAACAAACAAATTCACGAACACAAAATACAAAATCCGGTACGTATTGTATTTGTTGTTGTGTGTTGTTGATGATGATGATGTGTTATTATTGTTGTTGCCGTCACTGCTGCTGCTGTTAGAATCCGGTCTACTAAGCATCAGCCTCACACGTGCAATTCGTCAAGTTGAACATTTCCAGGAATAACCCTTGACCTTTCATTGTTATAGGACCCGTCTGTTGTACGTCAAGTGAAACCCTTATTTTATTTCTGTCATTTATTTATGTCTTTTATTACTAAAATTAGTACTGAAACAAAAGACCCATCAGAGGGATCCGACGCTGAATGTCATCTCCTTCCCTGCCACTGGGCGCATATTTTGTTCTGAACTCTTATTCATTCCACAACTGCCCAAGGAACATGGTTTCAAGTTGGTCTCACCAAGAGGTATAGATCCTCATGAGCCCCCGCAGTCGCGGTGGCTCATGAGGATCTATACCTCTTGCAGCTGAATCGTGCTCACTTTTTCTCGGCAGTGAGGGGGTTAAGGGATTGGAGACAGCGCGGTCAAAGTGGGCAGCCGAATGGTCCGTCTGGCTTAGCTAGACTTAGCATGTTAGCCGATTAACGAATGCGTAGATATGGGGATGGTTGGACCTGGCCGGAAACAATAGGCAAAACACCCACGTGACACATTTTAAACTCTCATTGGCTGCTTAGGTAGTCAACGTGGAAGACAGCGTGTTATCAGTAGTTCATTTTGTTAGGGACCTGCCACAGCGATCTTCTCCCATCTGCGACAGCCAAAGATTCTCAAATGCCCCTGCAGCCTATAGGTTTATTGTTAAATGTGTCATCCGTAGTTCTGGGTGAAGAAAGTCATCAGGAGTTGCGTTAAACAAAGCCCGTCCCCATCCTAACCCCCATTACCCTGTGGATGCACACCCCAGCCCCTCCCCCAGTATTGTTTAATTTAGCAGCATGACAGACGACAGTTTCATATAAAATGACAATGACACTTTCACTTGGCGTCCAAATGAGGTTTTAACGCTGACTCAGTCGTATTATCGAGACTTGCTCCGTGTGTCTTCAACCAACTCACGTCATTGTGCCTGTGCCAGAACTGAAGCTGGGAGGGATTGTCAGTCACAGCTAGGGGCATCCGGAGTCCCGTCACTGAATCCCGCTTGCATCTCTCTAAGCCTCCCAGACAACGAACTAGGATGTCCACAAATTAAGACGTGACTGTTAGGCTGGTCGCCGAAACGACTGCGAACTTGAGACATATTGTACTGTCTTCAGGCGCACAGAGAAACGCGATGTAGGATCATGTGTTTTCCAGAAATGTTAGCCTTTCGCGAAGTGTTTAAACGCCACGGTCAGCTTTTCCAATTGCTCGAGCTCCGTTCTGGCAAATAATACTGATAGACCTTCTTCAAAGTTGTGTACGCCTCTAGGGCTTCGGGCCGAGTTCAAACAAAGTTAGCCCGAGCTGTGCGCGGGCTATGTCCGACGTCGGCCTTGCCAAATTTTGCTCACTGGACTTCAGCAGGAGTGCTTAGCGGATGATTCTCAAATGAGAGCGATTTGATTTGTATTTTGGGTAGCTGTCTTTCTAAAAAGTGACTGGTATCCCAGTGCGGAAAGGCCATCGGGCCGCCGTTGGCCAGCGCACGGCTGTGCGCGGGCCAACGGAGGTCGACGTAGGCCCGATGGCCTTCTAAATATTACCTGACCCTGATCCACCACAAATGCATTATTTCAAGAGGGTTGCCGCAAAAGCTTTGAAAAGTCGCTACGGTAATCAAACGCTACGCCTGCGCTACAATCTGTGGTCGGTCTCTACCTCTGGCAGTTTTGACTGAAATTCTAAAGAGCTACAGTATTAGTCCTAAGGTTTGCTTCAGCATGGCACTGTCCAGGGACGTGGGTCTGTAGGGTTTGCTGTGGAAAACAAAGTGTCATACGGTGTCCGCAGATAAAAAAAACTGAACGGGTTTGTTCATCTCCATTTTAAACGAAAAGCTTTTAGGATAATCGTTTTGGACGTGGCAAGAAGCAGGCGCTGAAAATAAAGTCTGCCAGAGGCATAGATCCCCATGAGTCCCCGCAAAATGCGGGGACTCAGGAGTATCTATGCCTCTGGCAGACTTTCTTTGAAAACATAGGGATGCAGGACGCTCTGTGCCGAGAGACTCATGAGATCCATGCCTCTTACAGAGTCTAATTAAATGCGGCACGTAGTGGTTTGTCACCAAGTTTGTCACCAGGTTAAACTTATTCGACGCGAAGGGACCTATGCACCTCGCAGTTAGGCTATTGTTTTCGTCGTGGCCAAATTGTTTTAGTGCAAATGATACATGTCCTCATAATGACCTGTGAGTCTTTCAAAATGCCAGGATGATTTTTGTTGCAACTTTTTTTTTTGTTTGTTTTAGGGCTAAAACATACAAATCATTTATAATCAGCGTCTTTTGGGTCTACTGTGACGAGACTTAAGATCGCGTGCGTCAAAGTTTGAACCCGTGGCGACCCCCAAAGGGGTCTTCAGGTCATTTGAGCGCCAAAGACAGACCTGCTGAGCAGCCCCAAAAGCCTCGTAGCGTGACAAGATTTAATTTTGGCCAGCAAGTCAAAAGACAAACTGTATTTTCCTACTGTGTCACGAACCGTCTCTATTTTCCCGAGCTTTGTTCGCGAAAGAATGGAGTGTGTATGGGGCGTGGATTTTTCATTATTATTATTAACATCAACGCACGGACAGACTGTACTGATCTCAGCTTGATCTGGCAGCTGTATTCTCAAAAGAACAGTATGTGTATGCTGTATGACTGAATTTTATATTAGCATGCGGACAGTGATATAGCAAACCCACGCATCCGGAAAGATATTTCAGCAAAGGCGGTGTCTAGTAGTGGCAGACTTCAAATCCCATTAGCAAAGACGTCATAATACAGCAGTATATGATGATCTTTCGTACCAACAAGAGGCATATATTCTCATCAGCCCCTGCAGCCGCAGGGGCTGATGAGAATCTATGCCTCTTGCAGATGGAATGTTGTGTTTAGCGACTGTTAGTCGAAGACTACAATATTCTATTGTTGGTGTTTCAAGTGGTTTGACGTCGATTGACAACTTAGTTACACGCCGACAGTAAATGTACGTGGTATGCAGGAATAAATCAGAGCTGTAACAGTGTGCGAGTGCTGACAAAGACACTGGTTAAAGACAAACTGAGCACACTGCTCTTGATGAAGATGTGTGAAGATGTCTACTGCAACTCAAGGTTGGCTGCTTTTCAAACTGTTCTTTTGGACGCTTATTCTGGGTTTAGTCACTACGATGATCTTTTGTGAACAATCTATTACGAACATGTGCGCTGTCGTACTACTGAATTATTCTGTACTGCTATTTGGTCTGTTACATTTATTTGTGAATCTCAGAAGTAATTTTCGCTTCATTTTGTCTTTTTCAACATTTTACTGCCATCTCTTCTCGACGACTGTTTCGTGACTTCAATTCTTTTATGAAAACTTGACCGACAAAAAGCAAAACTGACTAACGACCCCGAAGGATCGATCAATCATGAGATGTGGCTTCAGAAAATACCATTCTATAGGCAGAACACTGAGAAAACAAAAACCAAAATAGAAGCAGAAGTGCATTGTTCACTGACCTAAAATTGAGACCAACTTAGTATTATCCTCCTACACAGTAACTGAGACTGCAGTCCATCCATCTCATTATCAACGTCAATCCATGATGCTGTTTTCAGTCACTATTAGTCGTGCCTCTGCAAACATGAGAAAAAAGAAGAAAGAAAAAAAGAAAAACTCCTCTGTTAAAGACAAAACTGAAACCTCTGAAATAAGCCGAAAGGACCAAACAAAGCTGTTTCCGACTGTCCCACTGTGTCCTGCCTTACCGCCATAACGTCTAAATGGGTCAAGACACACCGCCACTCCGCGCCAATGACAAAATGTTGTGCAAAGCCACTACATCGACTAGATCGTCCACGATCCCTTGAGCTGAGTACTCCAAGCCAATACAAGACAAGTGTTTTGCTCCAGGTAAGTCCTCCGAGACGACATTAACCTCTACCCTGCCAGACTGTATTTCTGAAATTACTGTTAATAGAAGGTAAACAATGTATTTTTGAAATTACTGCTAACTCATATATAAAACAATGTATTTTTGAAATTACTGCTAACTCATTCGAAACGTGCCGCCTCCAGATACGCGGCTACAGCCGCTTATCCGGATGCGGCACGTCTCGAATGAGTTAATTGAAGGTAAAAAAGATAACCGTCCAAGGAACATGGATACAAACTGGTGTCAGCAAAAGCTCCCCGACCCCCCCCCCCCCCTCCCCCGCAACTAGGTGCCGGGGCCCGTGAGGAGTTATCTCTTGCATTTGGATCATGTTCAGTTTTTCTCGGCAGTGAAGGGGTTAAGCCTTTGGCCGTCGGTAGCACTTTGTGTAGAGGTGATTCCTAGTAGTAGTAGTAGTATTGTGAGGACAAAATAGGCTGTGAGGCCTTTATAAATGTCCTTTCTTTCTTTAGTTCCTGTAGGGTAGGAGCATCGACAAAAAAGCGCTACCAACATTGAAATAAGCAATAACGCATTGGAGACGTGCAAGCCGCGTATCCGGAGTCGGCACGTCTCGAATGAGTTAACGCCGTCGCTGCGAGTGGCGGCATGTTACGCCGGCTGTGGTTATGGAAATCCTTGTAACTTTAAATCATTCAGGGCGCACCACATCAGTAGCTGCGGAAGTGTCGTATGGCGTTGCCGGCGCGGCAACGCCATACGACACTTTTGCAGCTATCTCTCTCCGGCGCCTTGAATGAGTTAACGCCATAAAACCCAAACCGTCCTTGGAACATGGATACAGAATATGGGGACAGCAAGAGGCGTGCATAGATCGAGAGCCCCACATGTGCAGGGGCTCATGGGAATAATATTCCTCTTGCAGCATGGAGGTGAAGATTTCAGTTAGCAATCGTCAGAAATTACTGCCCGTCCGAAAGGTTGATCCGGCTATGTTGATTCACTTGTATAATGCAGTTGCATAGACCTATACAGTATTTCCCTGTTGCAATTCCAAGCAAACGAACAGGTTTTCACTGGTAACATTAATGTCAACTGAGCCGTTTTTTTGCGCAGGTAAGTCCCAGTCGGTGCAAAAGAAAATCACAGAAATTGAAATAATTTCAATGTGGGAGTAGAATCAAGTGCAGGTGTTCTAATATTGTATGTATTAAAAAGTATCCATTCTCCAAAAAGGTTTGCACGGATAAGAACCGGTACTTGTCCCGAGCAAGTCGTTTTTAATTTTCTCTATTGGCTTCTCTTTAAGAACAAGCAGGTGCCTTCTCTTAAGAGAACAGCTTTTGGTGATTTTTATTTGGCGTTGAAATTGTCTGTGAGAAAGCCTGGCTTGCTGTTGTTGTTTTTTCGGTGTAATGAGCTAACTGCCACATTTCCATATGCCAGCCGTGGGTCTTCTGTTTTACGGGCGGTTTGCATTGCCTTACTAGCAACCTGCCCGAGCGAGATTTAGAAAATGACTTTTCGCTTCCATTGACGATAAGATAAGCCATGGTAAATCAAGGGCATTGCCCGATTCGCCTGGCAATACCCTTGAGCTGTTATAGTTGATCAATTAACTTCCAGCTCATTCTCGGTTTAGCAATTCACTCTAATAGCTAATTGGTTTTGGAGCCAGGTGTTCCCGAATTAACCGCTTTCATATAATGTGAAAATACGTATGAAGATCTTTGTACAGTAGTTATTTTTGTGATCACTCTTATCAGTGCTGACGCCAATGGTAATTCCCTGTGTCATAGTGCAGTGTAGTTGCCATGGGGTATGCGCCAAAGACGTCTCTAATACCGTGGGGTATAATTAAATATTATGTAAGAAGGATACTCACTTAATGAATGTGTTTATATGACTGTGACAAAAATGTCTCTAACGTAATGCTCCGAAATTAATATTCCACTATAAAGTTCCAATTTATATCTGTCACTCGAGGTAGCCACAATATGTGTACTGTTCTGTGAGATTGGACCTTATCGTTCGAAGCCGTAAGGCCCAAAATCACAGGCCCCTACAACTATGTGCCATCGTGGTATAGTGGTGATGAATACGATTGATCATTGTGTCTCAGAAATTCGTTCACGGCATGTATAGATACAGTGGGTTAAAAGTCCAGACGACTTTACTGTGTATTAACTCAATAAGCCCCGACACACCACAGCAAGACATGGATGGAGCATGATCGTTCAAGGGTGGTGCCAGAATAGCTTGGCGCCCATAGGCGCCAAGCTATTCTGGCACCACCCTTGAACGATCATGCTCGATCAGTCTCTGATTTATAATACACAGTCCTTCAGAGGGCAACTTTAAAATTTGGGGATTTCGGTCCTGGGGCAGAATGTGTTAACACTGCCCAGAACGGCAGTGCAACGGACGCTATCTTCCATTGGCTAGTCTTGTATAAATTGTATCCTCATCAGCCATTACTTGCACAGACCAGGTCATTTACCAGGTGTTCTGCAAACGGAGTAGGGTCATCGGGGCTTATGTCCATAATTGCCTTATTCAACCCTGCTGACAGAAGAGTCACGCAATAATTTCATGTCTGTCAGGCAGTCAGTGCACTCAAAGACTGAAAGACACTTCCAAAATCGGAAGAATCACTACAGCTTGGGCAAATATTTTGCCATCAAAAGGTGTATATTTTCTGGAGTCCTTGCTGCTGCAAGGGCTCTCGAGAATCTACGCCTCTTGCAGATGGAACGTGGAGACAGACGCACTGAAGGGGAATAGAAATAACTCACGGGAATAATTAACTCCCCTCGTATTGCAGGTATCTGGATTCTGGAATCGGACCATGACACATGCAGACCAGTTAGTGTCAAGTCGTTTATATTTATGCCGGTGATTAACAATAACTGTAACTCGTAATAGGCTGTTATACAATGAAACCCTCGTCAATAAGCCATAGTCCGAAGTATGTGCAGTCGTATAGCAGCTTGCTATCCCCTTCGTATCCGGGAAAATCATTGCGAACACCGTACACCTACCTGCAAGAGGCAGAGAACCTCATAAGCCTCCGCATATGTGGGGGCTCGTGATGTTCTTTGCCTCATGCTGGGCCATTTATATTCCTGTTATGTTCGGGTTTCATTGGCATTGAATTTGCCATCGTTTCAAATGTGATTACCGTCTGCTGGCAATAAACGTGTTAATTAACATGCTTAGCCCCGTGGTACAACAGCAGGAGATGGATCGACCATGATAATTCAAAGGTAGTGCCAGATTAGCTTGGCGCCATCAGGAGCCAAGTTAATCTGGCAGTGCCTTTGAATCCATCTTCTACAACTGGTACATAGTGATTAGGTGACACGAACCTCCCCAACATGGGCAATGCGGCCGTGGGTTAAATGGGTTAACACGATCTGCTCTAGGACGGGGTTTGATTGCTAAAATTCACCAATAAAATGGATTTTCAATGTTGTATTGCCTCAACGAAAGTTTTTTTCTGCCAGTATTTGCACAATCCATGTCACAATTCGGAAAATGTTTTCTGCTGCACAATGTGCCAGTCGGCGGAACTCTCCTTCGTGCAAAGGAGAGGAATACAATAAAAGTCAGTCTTTCAATTTACGATATTCAACGTTCATATCCCCTTTGTCCAGCATTATTGTTAAACAATCTATGACAAGTTTTATGTAGGTGATATTGCGAACTATTAATCATTTTTAGCGTGGAGCAGGTCGGTGTCAACTCGGTTGCACGATTTATGGCAGGCCGGCAAGCTGCTTGAAAGGACTGATTTTAAAGGCCCACTACCGTCGTAACTGTTTCAAAGAAACACTTCAACAGATGGTTACGAAACGCTACATACAGGTCTAGCTATGATTTATTAAGCCACAAGTCAATCCAGTTCAGCACGCGTCGAATTTATATCAAGTAACATGACAATGACTAAACTCCGTTCTAAAAATGCAAGTCTATCGGTACGAAAAACAGCTAAAAATAGATTGACACGGCAACGGCAGCGCAGAAAAAATAAGTGCGATTACGCGTGTGCTTTTGCTGCGTGTCCAAACTGCTGTTAAAGTTTATTAGGTGTGTCGACAAGGCATAACAAACACAACTGGTGCTAAAGTGTGTCTTCAGATTTATGCGTAATGGTGTTACTTTAAAGAAAACGCCATACATGTAAAAGGGGCAAGCAAAAGGCCTGCATTTCCACGAGTCCCTCATGACTGAAGAGTTCATGAGAGTCTATGTCTTCGGCCATAAGGCCCAAAAATAACGGACCAGCACATTGATATAGCCAGACTCGCGTCCGCGATGAATAATGCAAAGAAGTCCACAAGTCCAAAGACCCGTGTCCTGTTTACGGCGTTGGTAAGTGCCGGATTTATGCTTCCATCCGCCTGTGGTCATCTGTCGTTCGTAAATGCCGACAGTCTCCGTCACACTCACATTGGTCAGTCACCATATTTCCCAAATTTTGGAGGTGTCATCTAACGACTATGCACCTCGGCGCCAAGCTAATCTGGCACTATCGGCGCCAAGCTAATCTGGCACTACCCTTGAATTATCATGATCGACCCATCTCCTGCTGTGGTGCGTCAGGGCTAAATGGGTTAAATGTAGCTTGCATTCTTGTTTGTTAAACTCATTAAAGGCGCCCCGCATTAATAGCTGCGGACGTAGATAAGCTAGAAACACACACGCACACGCACACACGCACGCACACACACACACACGCACACACACACGTACACACACACACACGCACACACACACGTACACACACACACTCTCTCTCTCTCTGTCTCTGTCTCTGTCTGTCTCTCTCTCTCTCTCTCTCTCTCTCTCTCTCTCTCTCTCTCTCTCTCTCTCTCTCTCTCTCTCTCTCTCTCTCTCTCTCAGACAGGCACACGAATCTCTGTTGTTTAGCTTCAAAGACCAAACTCTGTCAGACGCAGACTTGTTTACTATTGAGGAAGGCTTGAAGCAAATCCCAGTCTACTTTTCCGAGCAAGAAAAAATAGCTGCTTGGTCGGTTACAAAGTTATCATTTACAGGTGTGCCATCCTCATTCACCCTTGGCAACCAGAACCCGTTCCAAAGCAGGTCTGGTCTGCTCGCCCTCCATCTGCAAGAAGTATAGACCCTCAAGGACCCCACAGCCACGATAACTGACGCCTCCTGCTGTTTAGTCATGTTTCAATCTCTGCTCCTCTTATGAATGTGGTTATCGGGAGTTTTAAGTTCGTGACTGCAGAGCAGATCTCTATTAAGCAAATGGTCCTCGGGCCGATGTCAGTCTGATTTATCCCGGCACGCCGGCACGGTCGCTCTGCGTGATCAGCTTAGAGTGACGTGGATTCGAACACCTTTTGCTCAACGTGTCTGGTCTTTTCCTTGCGGCTGTAGTCGGCCCGCACATGGAAAGAGAAGCCAGAAAAAGAACCCTGGACGGACGGGACAACACGCTGTAAGTTAGTCTGAAAATAGTCTGACTCTTTCTCAACACCCTCCGCCCGCACCCTTACCCCTCCCCCCCTAACCCCCCCCCCCACCCGACGCCACCCCACCCTCATCTCCCCACCCTAGTAGAATAACACTTTACAAAATGTCTGCTGGTTTTATTTGACCTTCCACTTCCTGAAATGGCCACTGAACTTGCTCAAATCACAAATCGTCTCCCAGTAAGCAAAATTGTCCTCGGGCCGACTTCGGCCGCAGTGGCCCCACTGTCGGCCCGAGGACCTTTGGTTACCGTGCTCATTTGCACAGTGTCGGTACAAGTTGCAGACGGTCACGAAAGGGATGCACCAACCGTGACGTGATAACTGAAGAGTGGCTCAGCAGGCGTGGCCGGATTGTAATCGTCTTCTCACTTGCAAACGTGATGTTTTTTTCTCTTAGTGGAATTCTTGATGACCGTCCCCGCCCACGTACCGCCCCACTTTTACCACCGACCACTATCCCCGGCACTCGCCAACACTCACAGACGAAAACAAATCTCTCGATACAGAAAAACATTAGACTAGTCGCGCTTGGCCAAGGCTTAGCTTAGAATGATACCTACGTCTCTTGCAAACTGTGCCCGTCGTTCAGTGGTGGGTGCCTGTATTTACGCTGTGCAGCGTTCTTTCTACCACTAACCCGTTGATACCCAGAACAAGGGGATGTGTCAGTATCAGGCTGCCAAATCGGACCTCTTTTCTCCGCCGTCAGAGGGCTGTTTAGTCCGAATCTGTCAGAACGGTGTGGAACTGAGATTCTTGCCCCATTCCCTCATGAAAGGTAATCAGTTCTGTTTTGTCCATTTCATCGCCAGACCTAAAACCTTTCTACATTTATTTATTTATTTATTTATTTATTTATTTATTTTTGCATGACTTCAGAATCAAGATTGAAGCAGATCGACCGTGATGGCTCACGGATGGTGTTTGACTGGTTTGGTGCCTTGAAAGGCACCAAACCAATCAAGCCCCACCGTTGCGCTTAAATGGTCGATCAATTTACTGGTAATGATGATTAATTTGCAAACTACTTTAGGCACTACCCATGAGCTTTCAACGCCGATCAATCTAGATCTTTCTGCGTGGTATGTGAAAGAGATATTATTGATGAAAATCGAGTTGTACTCCTGAGGATCAAGTTTCTGTGGCAACCGCCAAAGTGGTCATTGCCTATTCTAACGGATGTCTTAGTGGATAAACTGATGTCTGTTTTTTATGTATTGTATCCATTGTATGGAATAAAACCTGCTTGTCCATGCAGCCACCGGTACTGCGCCGGTAACGACCGGGTAACCCCCTTGTGCATGAGGCACCGATACTGTTTACAATACCGGTGCCTCGTGCACAAGGGGTTTAAGCCGTTCAGTGCCAGCTAATGCAGACTGTGTTTGTCAATCCAAGACCACAAAAACCCTAGATGTGCCAGGAACATGGATTCAAAGTGGTGTCGGCAAGAGGCATAGATCCTCATGAGCCCCCGCAACTGCGGGGGCTCATGAGGATCTATGCCTCTTGCAGTTGGGTGGTGTTCTAATTTTATTGGCGCTGAGCGGGTTCAAGCAATAATACCACCACAAGAAGTAACATTAAAAATGGCCGTACGCATCCATAGCGCACGAGTCTTGTAAGATTGTGACACAATGCTTGGAAATTACCAGCCATCCTCAGCCATAATAAGGGTTAATAAAGCAATTTTAACCCATATATCATACTGAGGCTAAAAGCTTCAAATTTGTACACTGCCATATGCAAGCTACATTATAGTACTTACAGATAAGGATATAGACCAATGGCTTTAGTTCAAGGGTGGTGCCAGAATAGCTTAGCGCCTGTAGGCGCTAAGCTATTCTGGCACTACCCTTGAACTATTTTAGTTAAACGTACTTCACACACTGGTGTATTGCGAATGATAAGGGTTAATGGGTGAGTGAATAAACTTTTGTGTGTCACAGACAGTGTGGTTTTTATTTCCCTTGCACTGGAGGTGACTGTGCGCTTGTTGGGAGATAACCGCCGTGAGATGACCTTAGTCGCCTGCTCGGCGATAAAAAACTACAAAACAACCAACTAACTAACTTGTTAGGCGATAATGGCGAATATTTATTTTTTGTATTCAGTATAGAACTATAACTGATTGGATGGATGGATGGATTGGTTGGTTGTTTGGTTGGTTGTTTGGTTGGTTGGTTGGTTGGTTGGTTGGCTGGTTGGTTGGTTGATTGACCAGGCAAGCGATTTATGCGCCTTTCAAATTTGTGCCTTGTTTTGCCAGTTCTCGCTAATCGTCAGTTTTTTGTTTTGTTACTTTAGGTTTTAAATTACTCTTCCACCCCCACCCCCCACCCCAACCCCCACCCCCACCCCACCCCACCCCCGCCCACACCTCCCTTTTTTTCTAGGAAAAATTTTACTGCTTTGATGATTTATTTTCTTTTGATGTTAAAAAAGAAGTAAACGTTAAATTCCTAGGCCCATTCTCTTTTTATTTTTTACAGATGAGCAACCGGCCGGACTGAAGGAGACACAAGCGCGTTGCACGTGCTAACACCGCAGTTAGGCCAAGTGCTGTCAGCTTAGAGGAGAAGTCCGCATTACGTGGTGAGTGCACGTCCTTGAGCAGGCACAGGCATAGGTCGAGAAATGCGTTTTCACGTTGAGTATCAATGTACAGTATTTCATCTCTCCTGTTGACTATAGTGCATAAAAGAGATGAATGCTGTACCCACTGCGTTAAGGTCCTCGGGCCGACGTCAGCGGCAGTTGGCCTGCGCACGGCTGTGTGCGGGCCAACTGCGGCCGTGGTCGGCCCGAAAGGCTTTCGCTACTGGGGCTGATTCACATCGCAATACAGACCAGAAATATTGTACCATACGCATAGTGAAAATTATGGTTGCGCGACCCACGCCTGCCTGGCTCCGGCCCGCTTAGTGTTGTTTGTTGTGATTTGTTTGTTTTATGTGGTTTGTAATGTTAGTCAATCCAGATAATAATAATAAATAATACATGGTATTTATATGGCGCATTTATTATATTTATAATATAACTCAATGCGCAGGCGAAAACGACACACACACACACCGGGCACACACACACACACACACACACACACACGCACGCACGCACACACACACACACACACACACACACACACACGCACGCACACACACACACACACACACACACACACACACACAAAGTATGCAGGGTTTATTTATTGATGATTGACCGTCCAGAAAAGTATGAGGCGTACGCATACTTATGAAGGCGACGAGTTATGGTGAATGTGTTATTGCGAAGATAATTGTTGCTAATGTTGCTTTCAAGAAATGATTGCGTCTTTGTTGATGTGTGCGACTTGATTTTTTTATATTAATTTCCACTCATATATATTGTGACTGTGTTAATTATTCGTTTATGATTAATAATTTTACTTGTATAGGCACATACATATACTGAAACATTGATGTTCGTCTGTTGAGAGAATCAATGAAGGAATCGATGAATCTTTATTTTACAACGGTGAAGATATTAACACAGCGAATATGCCATTTCTCGTACCTGGTACAGTATTACTGGTTTTGCTTTGCGATGTGAATCAGCCCCAGTAGCAAAAGCTTTTCGGGCCGACGACGGCCCGAGGACCTTTACGCACTTTATGCACTATAGTGAACAGGAGATATGAGAGAGAGATTCAATGATTCAATGATGCTTTATTTATCAACGGTTGAGGCATTGACATCGTCACAGACGCATAGCAATTTTTCAAACCTGCCGTTGGCTGATTCACATCGCAAAAGAGAGAGAGAGAGAGAGAGAGAGAGAGAGAGAGAGAGAAAGAGAGAGAGGGGCGCATTGTCCTTGCCCTCTAGCTTGCGCAAACTTTTCACAGACGTCTCGACGTATCACCGATATTAATTAATGGCCGAATGTAATTCTACACGTGACGACTCACTTCATAATCAAGAAAACAAACATCATCGGGGTTCGCGAGAGGCATAATTCCTTATGAGTCCCCACAGCATTTGCGGTGGGGGAGGGGGGGGGGGGGGGGCGGGTGTATTACACATGGCTAGAGTTTTGCAGCAGGCATAGCCGTTTTCATACATATTCTTTTCATGACGTCCTTGGCTGTTGTTCCACAAGGGTGAGGTTTCGTTTCCAACGAACGAATACCGTCCATAAACGGTTACCAGCTCACCATAAGTATAGGCAACACTCTAAACATCTCCAAGAGGCATAGATCCCTTCGGGCTCCTGAGGATCTATGCCTCTTGGTGATGTTTGGAGTGTTGTCTATGCTAATAGTACAGGCTGGTTGTCCGCCACGATTTCGGTCTCGATCGTTGTGGGGGAGTTGTTCGTTGCAAACTAAACCTCACTAATGTGTTCCCTCTTCTGTCTGGATAAGACAGAGATATTGATGGACCTGTAAGTTTGTATAGGGATGGGTTCGTGAAGATCTATGCCTCCTCCTGGGACGGCCAACGATCGTTCTAATCTATGTGAACATCATTTTCTCAGGCGGAAAAATAATCTGACGCTCAGTTTATTGATACCTGCCTTGACCTGTTAGCACGGATTTGACGTACACAACGATGTAGAGTTTGCAATTGTCTGCCAGATCATTAGTGTGTTAGAAAAAACAACAACAACTCGCCCTGTTTTTCCTACACACGATTTTCAAGAATATATGGTCAGACGCACACATTCACGCACAAAAACCAGAATTAAAGAGAAACAAAGAAACCAGACCTTATTTTCAGTTACAGTTGACGCATTTAAAGGTGTCTATATGCACGGCCTAATTGTCAGTTTGTGTTAATGTAATAAACACCTTCACAGCCGAGAAAAAAAGTGAGCAAGATCCAGGTGCAAGAGACATTGATCCTCATGAGCCCCCGCGAATGCGGGGGCTCATGAGAATCCATGCCTCTTGCTGAGATCACTGTGTGCCCATGTTCTTTGTACAGTTGTGGCTTCCAGTCGTTCAGTGAACACAGATTTCAGAAAAACATAGTGTACGCACGTTGGCAGGGAAGGGGCTACAGGATCGGTTTCTGTTGACGTATTTTATGTATCAGCTATACATACGCTAATAAAATATGATAGGTCGTGTATTGCACGGAACAACTGCAAAACAATACCAACAGATGTGCCGTCAGACAAAGAACTCGAGGCTGACATTCGTTTCACAACTGGCTCAGAACACAATGGCCGCGGTGACAAGTCGAGTGACAGCTGAGGTCGGAATAGAGAGCACGTCTGCCAAATCGCTTGAGGAGGTGACTGGTTTTAAAAACAATGAGTATGTGTGGGTCTGTGATTTTGCATCTTGCAGCTCTAGAGCCCACAGTCCAATATTCCAGACCAGCACAATAGCCCTAAAGGCCAAAATCACAGACCAACTAGCAATGCCTTGGTCGGAATGCAATGCCGAATCCCTAACACACACACACACGCACACGCACACACACACACATACACGCACACGCACACACACACTGGTCTAGGTTTTTATTTTTGGGCTATTGTTATTTTTCGTGACTGAAATTTGTTTTTCATAATGGTGGGAAAAGGGTGGTGGGCTGGGGGGGGGGGGCGTGGGGGGGGGGGGGCGCGGGAGAAGGGGGGGGGGGGGGGGAGTCAAGTAAAGTTAGTATTCAGACATGACATAAGCTGACGAGCAAAAGAAATGCAACGTTTTGGGAAGCAGTGTTTCGATGATTTCAAAAATGTCTCATTTCTTTTGTTCGTCAGTATATTATGAAGCATGTCTGAATGCGACTCTGTATGCGGTAAATATGGGCACATGTCTCATATTTTCAATTGCTGCGTATGCGCCGAATGTGACACGTCTCAAATAAGTTCAAGAACGTCAAAACAGCACGTGCGTTTCGCGCGACGTTTGCACGTATACTGATTGTAAATTGATTGTCTGCGTGCGCTGCAGGACAGAGCTGACAGTGACGAAGGGTCAGATTGAAGTTAATTGTGTTCATGTGTTTGTGATGGATGGTTGTGTCGATAAGGAAGGGGATGAATGTCTGTTTTACAATAATTTTTATTGAAGACAGACTGTTGCGTTAATGAATATTATAAAGTTGCTAGGTGGTTTTTTTTTTATGTAGTATTTCCCTTTTCGGCAGCTGAAACTCCGCGACTAATAAGAATTAAGTGCTCGTAAACATATATCTAAGTCACCACTGATATTTTCAAGACGTTTTCCAAGAAGATGAAGCACACATGCCTGTGGTGTATGACTCTTGGAGATTTTTCCGCTCTTTAACCCATTCAGCCCTGACGCACTACAGCAGGAGATGGGTCGACCATGATAATTCAAGGGTAGTGCCAGATTAGCTTGGCGCCTGTTGGCGCCAAGCTAACCTGGCACTGCCCTTAAATTATCATGGTCGAGCCATCTCCTGCAACTGGTGCATAGTCATTAGATGACGCCTCCACAATTTGGGAAATCAGTACGGCCGTCGGGCTGAACGAGTTAAGACATTATCGTCCGCTGAACGCATTCGAGACGTGATGCATTCAGTCGGATACGCGGTTTATGACGCGTATTTGGATTCATCACTTCAGGTTTGTTTATTTTACCTTTTTCTCGGGTTGTAGCTTACGCTAGCGCTAGCGGGCGTCTTGTCAATTTCACTCGTTCAGCGATAGTCAGTCGTTTCACTAGTTTGATGGCGTCTGATGCGCGTTCAGGCGTGTGTATGGGAATGAAATTTCGAGCATGCGTTCACTAAGAAGTGTTTCAGTCATTACAACTGCATAATTATCAGGAACTCGTTAATGTTGATGTTGACTCGCAATATGAGAATATTTCGCGTTTCCGTTTTGACAAATGCAACTTTCAAAAATATAAATATAAAAATATATATATATATATATATATATATATATATATATATATATATATATATATATATATATATATATATATATATATATATATATATATATATATATGTGTGTGTGTGTGTGTGTGTGTGTGTGTGTGTGTGTGTGTGTGTTATGTATGTCTCTGCTTGAAGACAATATTATCGTTTAGGCGATAGTTCGACCATGGTAATTCACGGGTGGTGCCAGGATAGCTTGGTGCCTATTGGCGCCAAGCTATCCTGGCACCACCCGTGAATCATCATGGTCGAATCCCTATCTTCTTGTGGTGTGTCGGAGCTGAATGGGTCAAAGGACACCTCCCAAATTTGAACTGTGACCCCGTGCGGCCCTAGGTTAGGCAGTGGCGGAATCGGTATGTCCCTTCCCTGCCACCTCTATCCTCGGTTTGTTTACTAACTTGTTTGCTGTTTCCAAGTTTAGATCGCATAGCCTCCCATTCCCTCTGCAGGGGCCCAGGACTGGGACCTTTGGAAATGTCACAACGATAAAGCCAGATCATTTGAAAGGTGATTTCTCTAACTCCTGGCCATGAGAATTGCTTTGCACTATCTACGGACGCCAGAACAGGCCTGATTAAGCGCTTAGGAGCACGGTTATGTTTTGAGGGTTCCCGCCTGTACTCGCGCAAACTGTCTCGCTTTCTCCGCAGAGAAGCCGTTAGGAGAGTGAGATTGGTGTATGATCAATTCCTTATAATTTCCTGTCAGGCATTCTGTCTGTTTATGATGGTTGGGCCACTGCTTCTTTACGACGTGACACTAAACTCTTTCATGAATTAATTATTGGCGACTCATGGATGCAGCCGTCAGTCACGGTCAAATTAATCATGATAATTATAAGTCTTGAATTTATAGCATCTCTCTCTCTCTCTCTCGTGCTGAAATGTGCATGCGTTATGTATCCGTCATTAGGTTGCGTGTATTCTTATAATATTATTTTAATTAAACCTCACATGTCATTATGCCCGACCAGTAACAGCTGGTAATTCCTATCAGTGTCACTTCCCCCTTACATTTTTTTTTTCTTCTCTATTGGCTTGTGTTGTGTCGAGTAATTATTCCCCCTGTCACTCAGTAGTAGAAAATAATTAGTAGTTCGATAGTAACTCAGTAATTAGTAGATTAGCAACGGCAAGTTCGAAAAATGGTCAGTTGTTACTACCAAAACTTTTACCGTTGTCGAATAAAGGATAATTGTCATTGTCATTCTCTCTCTCTCTCTCTCTCTCTCTCTCTCTCTCTCTCTCTCTCTCTCTCTCTCTCTCTCTCTCTCTCTCTCTCTCTCTCTCTCTCTCTCTCTCTCCGCCTGATTTGTCTAGTAGCGGATTCATTGTCTTTGTTAAAGGTTGGGAACGCTTGCATTACCGTTGGAAGTGTGCAACGAAAGAACCGACAGTAACTGTTTTTATAAATTGGTTCAGTACATATTATAGCTCCGAAGAAGGTTTGTTTCACCAATTATATCCATTTGGTACCAATCGCCCATATCGTTGTGGTGTAGTAGAAAATGCTCTTGTCCAGTGAAAGAGCAGTTTAACCGCTTATACCCGTTTGGTACAAGCATCAGCCAACCAATACGGTTATTCTCTCTTTTGACTTGGTCATAGTGCTGAAGACTAAATTTCTCTTGCCGAGAGCAGTTTCTTCAGCGCTATGCGGACCGAGTCAAAGGACGGAATCGGTGTACCAAACGGATACAAGCACCATATAGATATAGCCGCCACAATCACTATATGCGCGCAACAGACCAAAGGCCGGATACAGGAGACTCACCGAGCACACATAAAGTTACGCAGCTCTGGAGAGGACGGCTGATAAAGGTTGATGTACGTTCCGTTCCGTCTGCCCAGATTCTTCCGTGCAACCCCACCGACCCGGAAACCCTCTGTCGTACGCGGACCTCTTGCACTTGTGTCTGACGCTAAGTCAGTCTGACGCCGATTCTCGTCTAAGATTTTAACACGGTTCGGGAGATGTATTAGTTAGTAGGCCCGGCAGTCAGCAATGCCGGTGGATCGATCATGAATATTCGAAGTTGAATGCGTGAAGGCTGACGGATAGCGTTTGGGCCGTGACATCCTGAGGCTGATTTTTAAAAAAAAATTGCTTATGGTCCTTCGAAGGCTAGATTACAGAATACAAGATAGATCAACCATTTTAGTTAAGGGTGGTGTCAAAATAGCGCTGGCGCCTGAGGCGCCAAGCTATTCTGGCACACCCTTGAATTATCATAGTCAAATTTATTTCAAGCAATGGTGTATCAGGATGACTCGGGTGAGAAGAAGAGCTGTATGCCGTTTGCAAGGTAGTGGCAGGTGTTCGGCGGACTTTCCGGCATCGCCTGTCGAACGACACTGGCTCAGTGATCAGCGCAGCAATCGAGGGAGACAGCCAGGGTAGCCGTTGAATGTCCGATGCATGAGTACTACGGGTAACAATAGCAGGAAGTATGTAGGCTTTGCTCGTAAGCCTACATACTCAGTCTCTTGATATTAAATTAGCCTCTTCCAATTCTGTTGAAATTTTTGCCGGTCATATTTACTGTTCATTTGTATGCGCAAACAACACTGTTGATCGCTTGCTACTAGTTAGACTACATACATGGAGTTTGTTTATGGTCTGTCTCCGTCGTGTTGTCTTTATCACTCTTTCTTCGGCGTCAACTCGCTTGACTGAAGTATTTCAAATCATTGACTGTTCGTGCTGGACCACCACACATTAAAATTTGTAGTGTCTGACTCAGTGACTACCACGCAGACCTAAGGGTAGGTGCCAAACTCGTAATCGGTCACATCCGTTGAGCTATCGTAGTCGATCACGGCATTCTCAGGCCGATTAATGACTAGAGAGGCAAGGCGTGCTGATTAGAGATCATATGTGAACTGGGCATGGTCGATCTGTGTCCTCCGGATTATACGTAGCGCTTAGAGCGAGTAAGGAGATTTTAATATGCCGGCCGCTAAAACTGATTTAGTCGGAATGAACGAGGGACCACCATGGTCGATCTACTGATTGCAGTCTAGTCAGTGCTGCGCTGTTTTTGTGATTGTCGGCCACTGTAATCAGTTTGAAAAAGCCTGGATACGTTTTCATTTCTGATATCTCAGTTATTTGTAATGGTCGGTCTGTGTTCAGTAGTTTGTACGTAGTGCTTGGTAAAAAATGTGCGCTTCAAGCAGTTAATCCCTTCACTGCAGAGGAAACGTTATCACAATCCAACTGCAGGAGACTTAGATCCTCGTGAGCCTCGTGGGGGGCTAATGAGGATCTATGCCTCGTGGTGACGCCACGTTGAATCCCCTCTTGCTGACAGGATTCCGTTTTGAATCCATGTTCCTTGGACGGTTGGGGCCGGTTTGGGCATTGAATTAACGGGGGTTAAATGGGTTAAACGAGGCCGGATATAATGGTCTCAGTATCTACGTCCAGTGGCTTGTAAGCCGTAGTGCTTAGTAGAGGTTCTAAAATGTAGGCCACTGAACTCGGTACAAACAAGGGGTACGTTTATCACTATTTTGGAGGCTGTGCAGCTGATGACATGCAATGTTTGGAATTGTAGACACGGCGGTGCCGCGCGTGTTGTGTTTATTCTCCGAGCAACATATATTACAGTGTCTCAGTCTTTTCTCGTACACAGCCGCAGGCCTAAACCGACAGAACCCGCGTCTCCCACTTTCAGTAACACTTCCTGGATGCGATGATCTTACAGCAATCGGCAAGAGTCATATATTCACATCAGTGTATCGGCCCTGAAGCCAGAGGATCACTGTGCGCCGCGGATTTTGGCCACCAAGCTGTATAGATTAACTCATTTAACCCCACGCCCATATTGCCCCAATTTGGGAGGCGTCATCTAACGACTATGCACCAGTTGTAGGAGACTGATCGACCATGATAATTCACGGGTAGTGCCAGATTAGCTTGGCGCCGACAGGCGTCAAGCTAATCTGGCACTACCCTTGAATTATCATGGTCGATCCATCTACTGCTGTAGTGCGTCAGGGCTGAATGTGTTAAATATGTATAACTGCATGCAGTGTGGTCTTCTTCCTCAAGCATGGGCTTCTGTCATAAAGCCACATCCAGCAATCTGCAACATACATTGATTCACGTGAGCCCAGGCAGTCTCCCCTCTTCAATCAACTGGCAAGAGACAATCATTCACATGATGTGAATCGGTGTCCCTTGCCGTCTGGTGCAAGAGGGTGGATGTTGGACTGTTTACACACTTCCGGTGTTTGGTTGTCTTTTTTTTTTTAATGAACAAGAATCTCAAAATTTGTTCCTGAAATTAACAGTTTTCGCTTATCACATCACGTGAGCGACATATGGATGAATAAACTACATGCAGGATAGCTTGCCATGTTTATGTGTGGATGAAAGGGTGTGTTATCCTCGGGTTCGTATATCGTGTGGCAGAGACTGAAACCAAATAGAAGAGTGATATTTAGAACTTTTTCTTCAGTTTACTTATCGTGCAAATAGCTTTTAGGTCAAGGATAATAAACCATGATTTATCCCAGGCTTATTTTGAGCTTGAAAGTGGGACACGCAATTACCGTGGCGTTAACAGAGTTAAATTTATTTTACTGCGGCCGGGAAAAATGAACGCGATCCAACTGCAAGAAGCCCACTGCGGGGGCTCATGAGGATCTATGCCTCTTGCTGAGAACCACTTTCTATTCAATGTCCTTGGACTACATAACTGTGAACACAGATTTCAGAAACAAAATATGTGTCCAGTGGCAGGGATGGTGTTGCAGACCTGTTGACCATACACAGTTGGTGTATTAAAGTACACAATTTTGCTTTGGGGTACACATGTACACGTGTATACACAAAAATACACATTTTGGTTCATTTCGGATACACATTTTTAGACTCCGACTTTTACACAAAAAAGTCAATCGCAGAAGAAGAACAGAGTCCAGGTGTTCCTGAACATTCACACGGATAAATGTCTGACGCTTGTTCGCTCCCAAAAAGGACCCTGTTATGCTCGTTGCACCCTTTGCGACTCAGAGGCTTTTCGGTCGGGCATGCCGGCAGCTACGACTGCAAAGGCGGACACATCGAAAGTAAGGGACACAAAGAATTTGAGCGGTCTGAAGATGTTTTGTCGGAGAGGGAGGGGGAGAGAGAGAGAGAGAGAAACTGACAACTCACTAGCTTTTGAAGAAATACACATGTGAGATCCAAAGTACACATTTAGTCAGTTGAAAGTACAGTGACTGCACCCGGGGGGGGGGGGGGGGGGGGGGGGGGGTAAACAGGTCTGGGGTTGGTTAATAAGTGACCGTATTGCACTAGAAAATGTCGGGAGTAAAATTCCCTGTTTCGGATGCCGAGTCCAACAAAATCTTTTCTGAGCGACCACCCTTATTGAGAATTCACCTGCCATTCACCCTTATCATTCGGAATACACTAGAGTATGAAATAAGATTGACTAAAATAGTTGAAGGGTAGTGCCAGAATAGCTTGGCGCCTCCAGACGCCAAGCTATTCTGGTACTAACCTTGAACTAAAGCAATTGGTCTATATCCTTGTCCGTAAGTACTATAATGTAGCTTGCGTATGGCAGTGTACAGATTTGAAGCTTTTAGCCTCATTATGATATGGGTTAAAGTGCAACCACCTAAATGATGTTCTCTGATGACAGTTGACACTTTTCGCTCTACATGACTTGTGTTGAGAGAGTACCTGTATTTGAAGACAACATTTTCTTTCTTGTAACCCCCCCCCCCCCCCCCACCCAAAAAAACCCAAAAAGCAACAAAAAAACAAACCCCCACAAACCCTACAACAACAACAACAACCTGAAAACAGTTGGCGAAAATGCTTTAACTCATTCTACCCCAACACCGAAATCCTTAACTGAATTTTGCCGTTGTCCTCTGCAGACTGCATTGCAGTGCAGGACACAGATCGACCATGATAGTTCAAGGGTGATGCCAGAATAGCTTGGCGCCCATAGGCGCCAAGCTATTCTGGCATCACCCTTGAACTATCATGGCCGATCCTTATCTTCCTGTGGTGTGTCTGGGGTAGAATGAGTTAAGGTACCACTACGCGTAAATTTGAAAGCACGTATTAGCACCATTTGTGTTTATTATGCATGAACCTAATGAACTTTCAGAGCAGTTGGGACACGCAGAAGAAGCACACGCGTAATCGCACTTATTTATTCTGCGAAACCGTCAGCGTTCTAATCTATTTTTAGCTATTACTCCCACTGATAGCGTTGTATTTATAGAACGGAGTGGAGTCATTGTCAGGTTACTTGATATAAAGACGACGTGTGCTGAACTGGATTGTCCTGTGTCTAAATGAACCACAATAATAATAATAATAATAATAATAATAATAATAATAATAATAATAATAATAATAATAAATTTATTTCAGTTTTTGCAGGCCATCAGGCCCATATAAACACAAAATACAATTTACAACCAGAAAATACAGGAAGGTGGTTGTAAAGAACACAATCACATAGCATTACATCAGTGCACATAAATAAACAAAAACAACAAAAGTTCAAAGCAAATCCCTCTAATTCCTTAATTTAAGGCACCCTGAAATATACATAGCAACTTTAAAGACCAGTTTATCATGTAGGTTTCCACACAGCAGCTGAACTTTGAGATCGGATGGGAATCTGTAGTAAAACAGTGGAATGTACTTTTTACGTAAAGGGGAATATTTTGGACACTCGAAAAGAAAATGACACAAATCTTCAGCCTTATGCCAATCACATGAATTACATTCTGGATTAGTGATGGGTTTTCCAAATCTGGATACTCCTTTTAAAGGTAAACGGTTACATCTATGTAAACAAATTGCCCGCCTGAGTTCACAAGAAGTCAGCTGCCCTATGTAACTTGCTCTAAGTATTTCTGGATGGTAATGGCAGTATTCTGTGTTTGATGTAAGGGATGCATGCCAGTCCTGTCGGAAACAATCCATCAGCCGATGGCTTTGAATATCTGAATGAACAGAGGAGTGTTTCCAACTGACTGCATTTCCCACACATACCCAAACCCGTGCATACACAACAGAGTCTTTATTTGCGTAGCCCAGTTCGATCTACCTGAGGCATCATGCATACATAACATCGTGTAACACTGTCTTGGGTATCTGTTTTCTGACATGGTAAGAAGTCTGCACCAATACTTCACCATTCAAACCACAACTAGACCTGTGTGTAGCGTTTTGTAACCATCTGTTACAGAAGTGTATCTTTGAACGGTTACGGCGGTAGTGGGCCTTCAACTTCCTGCCGTATTTCCAGACAATGTTGTTCTTCGACCAAAAGCACAACCACCCAACGTGAGGGACATGGGTACACATTGGTCTCGCATTGGCAAGAGATATGGTCGCGGCGGGGGCTCATGAGGATCTGCGTCTCTAGCAGCTACATCGTGTTCGTGTTCGCTTTTCCTCGACAGTGAAAGGGTTAATATCTTCACTGCGAGCAGCCACACAGACTTTTGCGAAAACAGCGTTTGCTCAAAACAGGCGCTACTGTGTAAAAAAAAAAAAAAATCGAAGAGTGAAGAAGTTAAGCGAATGGCTCAACGTCTTAACCCTTTGCGACTAAAACCGCTACCGACACGCAAAGGGTTAACCTCCTGACACATTTCCGGACAAATTTCTTCCGTCCTAAACGTTTTACATGTTCATTTAACTCCTTCCGAGCTACCCCAGACACACCACAGCAAGATAAGGGTCGACTATGATAGTTCAAGGGTGATGCAAGAATAGCTTGGCGCCTATAAACACCACAGCAAGATAAGGGTCGACCATGATAGTTCAAGGGTGATGCAAGAATAGCTTGGCGCCTATAGGCGCCAAGCTATTCTTGCATCACCCTTGAACTATCAAGATAAGGGTCGACCATGATAGTTCAAGGGTGATGCAAGAATAGCTTGGCGCCTATAGGCGCCAAGCTATTCTTGCATCACCCTTGAACTATCATGGTCGATCTGTGTCCTGCACTTCAATGCAGTCTTCAGAGGACAACGGGAAAACTTGCGGATTTCGGTGTTGGGGTAGAATGAGTTAAGCTTCCTCGATGTAACATGCTGACAAAAGCGATAAATAAGTGGACGTACGTTTGTTCTTCTCTTAATCGTGTGTTGGGTGGTGTTAAATTTCTTCATTATGCGTGCACTGAGGAAAAGACAGCTGTTCCGAGAATTATAATTGACATTCCTTCCCGCCGCCAAACCCCTTTGACAAGGCTTAACTCATTCAGCCCGACGGCCGTATTTCCCAGATTTTGGACGCGTCATCTAAAGACTATGCACCAGTTGCTGGAGATGGATCGACCGTGATAGTTCAAGGGCAGTGCCAGATTAGCTTGGCGCCGACAGGCGCCTACCCTTCTTCTGCTGTAGGGCGTCATGGCTGAATGGGTCAATTGTCTTTTCGGCCTAAAAAATGACATTGTCAGGATGTTACACATTTCCGTAGCAGAATTATCCTGGCAGTGCATTGGATTTGGCAAATGTTTTTATATAATTATGGATCAAGCCATTTCTGACCTGAGAAAGCAAACAGACGGTAAGTCCATTTTGTGAAAAGAGAGATTTCATTGTGTGACAATGAAAATCCTGCTTTTCACAAATGAAAATCATGGACTTAAGGCCCCGCCACACATGCCCGATTTGAGGCCGATTCTCGAGCAGTTTCGAATCGGAGTGTGATCGGACCGGACTACAAAAACGTGTGCACTGCCACACATTCCCCGACTTTTTAGCCGACCGGGAATCGAAGATCAAGGTCGTACCTGTTCAGCGAAATGGCTGATAGTTTTGACAGTGATGATGATGTGCTTGCATTATCAGCAGTTTTGCATCATATTCGGGAAGAGGCGGGTGAAACATCGGCAATGAAGGTGGTACTGATCTTCCGCCATTTTCAAACTAAAACGACATGCTTTGGGAGACGCGCAGGCTCTGATTGGTTGAAGCTTACAATCGGGACCGATTCGGATCGAAAGAATAGAGCAGGTTCTAGACACCCGATTCCGCCGCCCAGCCGATTGGGATTGGAGCGGATATATGACGTCATCCGATCGCAATCGGATCGGAATCGGCTTCAAAATCGGGGCACAACCGGCATGTGTGGCGGGGCCTTTACAGGGCAGGGCAGGTTTAATTGACGTTTCCACACTGAAATTCCTTCGCCTCGTTCAGCGTTGGCTGTTGCAGATGTATCAAGGGAAGGTAACCGAGCTGGAAGAATGGATCAACATTTGTGCGGCTGGGTCTGTGGCTTTGGACCTTTCGGCTTTGAGCCGTATGCACAAAATCACAGACCAGCAAGACAGAATTTCCTGATTATCTAGACGCTTAATCTGTAGCGACCAGTTCTTCATGCAGAGGCCGCTGAACACGCTGGAGCGATTGACACGTAGACATGGGCTCCTAACGCACGGTTCTAGAATGTCAGCCGGCGCGTGCAGCTGGTACGGGAATTTGTTTTGACCCCTTCACTGCCTAGAAACAAATAATGAGCGCGATCTAATTGCAAAAGGCATAGATCCTCATGAGCCCCCGCGACTGCGGGGGCTCATGCGGATCTATGCCTTTTGCTGTGACCACTTTACGCGGCTCGTCATCTTCGGAGAGTTGTGGCTCTTCAGTGGTCGCTCAGTGAACACATATTTCAGAAACAAATGTACGTCGGTTGGCTTAGAAGGGGTTAACGTTACAGCCTGAACGGTAAAGATTAAAAGTAACCCCTTCACCGCCGACAACAAGTGAACACGACCCACCCACGTTATTTATGCCTCTTGCTGTCACCGCTGCTTTGTATTCATGTTCCTGGTTGGGGCTCGCTGGCGTGGAATTTAACAAAGATTTCAGAGACACACTCTGCGTTCAATGACATGGAAGGGGTTAACTCATTCGAGACGTGCCGCGTCCGGATACGCGGCTAAAGCCGCGTATCCGGACACGGTACGTATCGAATGAGTCGACATACCAGGTTTTCTTTGTCTTTTCTTAACACAACTCAGTCGTTCGAGTATCCGGATGCGACAGGTCTCGATGGACTTACACTTGTACAGCTGAACGTTATCAAATGTACACGACTCCTGCACAAGTAGAATTCATTTAAAAGGGCAAATTTCCACGGAGAAATCCCGCGAGACATTAATTGAAAGAGATGGATTAATAGTTCGAGAGACGTGGGGCTTGTAGCCGAAGTGAAATGAGGTCGCTGACAGGCCGGAAGAGCAGGTGTCAAACCTCCTCTTCCGGTCTGTCAGCGGCCTCATTTCACCTGCACGCGGCACGTCTCTGAAACCATCATGGTGAATCCACCTCCTTCATCTGGTACACAGCCAGAATAAACCGAGATTTTCATTGTTATACCATGAAAATCTCGCTCTTGCCAAAAAGGGACTTGCCGTCTATTGCCACCTCATGGCAAATTTTCCCAACTCACAGAGGGCATTATTTAGTGTCAACATTTGAATGACTTCCATTTTCCTGAAACTTGCCTGCCAGTTCCTGTTGAAATCTAAATCAATAAAGGGGGACGGGGGAGGAGTGGGGGGGTGGGGAGGAGTGGGGGGGGGGGGGGGGAGGAGTGGGGGGATCGCATTTTATGCTTCAGCTATTTTTAATGAACGATTTGATCCCTACATTTTTTTTTTCTAAACGTATTTGTAGTGTCCTGCACTGAGTCAGTCTAGTTTGGAGAAACGGATTTGTTTTGCAGGTCTAGTCCGGAAAATGCGATGTTTAATGAACAGAAGATTGTTTTTAGAGAAGGTAATACTATTTTGGAGTTTTGTGTCCGTTTCCAAAAAAAAAGAGATGCACACTAGTTGTCTCCCTCGATTCGCTACCGCTGAAAGAGGTAGAGAATTGAGGGAGACAATTAGAGTGAAACGAATGTTAATGCAGAATTGTATTAAGTTTTGTTTGAAGTAATCCCAATGTGTTATACCTTCCCGCTTATGCAGGCCTATTTTTCGTCTAACGATTTTCCTATATTGTCTTAACACATTCTGCTCCAGAACCGAAATCCGCAAATTTTGAAGTTGCCCTCTGAAGACTATATGACACTTTTGGAACAGGTCGAGCGTGATAGTTGAAGGGTTGTCTGAGAATAGCTTCGGCTTGGCGCCTATGGGCGCCAAGCTATTCTGGCACAACCCTTCAACTATCACCCTCGATCAATGTCTTGCCGTGGCGTGTCGGAGTTGAATGAGTTAACCCTTTGTGCGGGGGCTCATGAGGAATCTATGCTTCCGGCTAAAAACCAATTTGAATCCGTGTTCTTTGGACGGCGGCCGGGGCTTTGGCGTGCGGAAATTAATGCATATCGTACTGAGGCTAAAAGCTTCAAATTTGTACGCTGCCATATGCAAGCTACGTTATAGTACTTACGTTACAGATAAGGATATAGACCAATGGCTTTAGTTCAAGGGTGGTGCCAGAATAGCTTGGCGCCTAGAGGCGCCAAGCTATTCTGGCACTACCCTTAAACTATTTTAGCCAAACTTATTTTACACACTGGTGTTTTCCGAATGATAAGAGTTAACGATTTCAGAAACACACTGCGCTGAAGGGGTTAAATGTTATTTGCAACTGTTTTCACTGCGTCTTCTTTACGGTTGTGACCATTGATTGACGTCACCTCACAGCGGCAGTGTTCAGTCAGTTTTTTTGCATTCCAAATCTTTCTTTTCCTGTGACGCAAACGGCACTAGTTTCTGATCCGTACTTTAAAAAAAAATTTCCAGACCACATACTGAACCTCAAGATGGATAATTTCGTTTTCATTAATTTTCAGATGCTGGAGTATTAAAAATCATATAGATATTTCTTTCTTTTTATTTATTTATTATTTTTTTTTTTGGGGGGGGGCGGGTGGGGCGGGGGGGGGGGGGGGGCTACTTTCTTCTTCTTCTTCTCCCCCCCCCCCCTTTTTATCCTCTTCTTTATCTTTGGTTACCGTCTCAGCTTGTTTCATTTAAGCACAGTCCTCTTGTTAGGATGACACTCTTTAGTCCAAAGACGCGATTTTTGTACTCCTCCCCCTCGCCCATTTTGTAATTATAAAAAAAGTTTATTAAAAAATATTCAAATTCAAATTCAAATTCAAAATACTTTATTGTGTCAGTCTAGCCGACAAATTTTCTTTCGTTGGGATCACATGCGCGCGTACGGATTTAGCCACATTATAACAATGGTGGGGGAAAAAAAAACAAAAACATGACCACAGTGTACATTGTTAGTGGTATAGGAGTGAGTCTGTCACTTGCAGGATGCCACTGCGACATCTGGGGTGCAAGTTCCTCGACGGCGTCAACAAGGAGAGAGAGATAAGCTAGTTAACACACTCTTCATTTAGGAGACGGATGACCGGGCCGAGGGTACAAAGCTGCCCTTGTAGCGTTTGGTTTTCACAAGAGGAGCCTTGAACCTACGGCCAGACGGGAGCTTTTGAAGGTACTTAGAAAGGCAGTGGGAAGTGTCAGCTGCCAGCCTCATGCCCTTGCCTATCATTCTCGTCCTGTAGAGGCCGTCAAGGCTCTCCAACCTGCCCCCAACGATTTTCTCACTAAGCCTGATTATCTTATTCAGCTTCCTAAAGTTCTTCTCGCCCAGGGAGCCGAACCATGAGACAAAGGAGAATGTAAGAAGGCTTTCTATAAAGCAGAGGTAGAACTGCCTGAGGATTTTGGGGCTCACATCAAAGGAGCGGAGTTTGCGCAGCATATACAGTCTCCCTTGGGCTTTCTTAAAGATGAGGTCTGTGTTGTCGGTGAAGGATAGCCGTGAATCAATCAAGGTCCCTAAGTATTTGTAAACCTCTGTGCGTGTGACAAAAGTGCCGTCAATCACCAGGGACTGAGGAGGTGGGAGTGGGCTCCCGGAAGTTGGCCCACTGCCAGGCTTCCGAAAGTCGACAACCATCTCCTCAGTCTTGCCTACGTTCAACTGTAGATGGTTGTTATAACACCATGAAACAAACTGACCCACTTCTGCGAAGTAGTCAGCATCTGAGTTTGACAGATCTACAACTGCGGTGTCGTCTGCAAATTTGACATAGTGAGTCCTGTCATTGGAGCTGGTACAGTCATTTGTGAATAGGATGTAAAGGACAGGCGAGATCACACATCCTTGGGGGCTGCCCACGGACGTGGTGATGACAGAGGACATCAAGTTGTTTACACGAACACGCTGCGTCCTCTCCACTAGGAAGTTCAAGATCCATAGGATCAGAGAAGGGCTGACATTCATGTGACGCAGCTTGTCGGCCAGAAGGTGAGGCCTCATCGTATTGAAGGCGCTGGAAAAGTCAACGAAGAGTACTCTGGCAAAGGACTTTGGTGTCTCCAAGTGAGTGAGGATTAGGTGCATGAGAGTGTGACTGCATCATCCACACCCCTGTTGTGGCGATATGCGAAATGTAGGGGGTCGAGCTGGTCGCTCGTCTGTCTTGTGTTGCAAGATTTATACGGACTGCCTCATTGTAACGTAAACATTTCACATTTAAGTCCTCCCACTTGTTTGATATTTCCGCCATTGGAAACCAGCGCATTCTGGAAGCAAACCACCCTGATTGCGATCATCCTCCGCATTTACAAATGGCCATCACATGTAAATGGGCTGTTTTACCATAGCGCCTGCGCTGTGCGAAGCGGAGCCGAATTTAGTGAGAGTGATGACAAATTGGGGAGATAACTCACTGGAATTGGCTCCGCGGCGGAGTATGCACGGCCTTTATCAAGACCCGGGTTTACTACAAGGACTTTTTGTGTCAGCGTAGTTCAAAATTATGTCTATTAGAGCGCAGGGGCCAGGTTGCGTGAATGAGCTACGTCAGCCACTAAGCAAGGTGTTCCGTTGTGTAGCTGTAGCAGAACACCTTGCTTAGTGGCTGTCGCAGGGCTAAGCTCACTCATGCATCTGACCCCAGATGAAAATCAACCTAAAGCAAATAGGCAAATAGATTCACATTCCTGCAAGCTACTAATCTATGCCTCTCTCATTTGAGACTGACGTGCGGTATACGGGATACAAGCAGGAGATGAATTAAACTTATTTGCCGTGTATGCACGTCCTGAGAAAGTCTTGTTGCTGTCGGGACGTTAAGCAATATACAACCAGTTATGTATCCGTATTCCGTTCGTCTCAAATTGATTAACGCCAATGGCAGATATAGGTTAATTAAGCCTCAGTATAACAGGCCTAAAGCGCATATCGCGGTCTCTGTCTCCCACATATTTGAGATCCGGTATGCAAAAGGTCCTCGGACCGACGTCATTCTTAGCTGACCCGCGCACACTAAAGCTGACATCGGCCCCAGGACCTTTTGCTTACGTACCGGTTGTTTTTTCTTCACAAGCTCTATGTAAATTCAGAACTTCAGTAACATGGCTTCCGGGGGTACTGCAGACCTGTATTCTTGCAGGGAACTATGGTTGATTTCGATCATTATTTCTCAGACCTAGTTGCTGCCTATTCTTTCTCTCTGCTTTTCTGTCTCAGTGCGTCTGTCTCTCAAGCGAAACGCGCGAACACACACACACACACACACACACACACACACACACACACACACACACACACACACACACACACACACACACACACACACACCGTCACACACACACACACACACACACACACACACACACACACACACACACGCACACACACGCACACACACACATACATGCACACACACATGCACACACTCACGTACGAACACGCACGAACGCACCCATGCCACGCATCCACGCACACGCACACCACACGCACACACACACACATACACACACAAACATCCGCAAACACACACACACACACACACACACAAATACACATGCGCACACACACACGCACACTCAATCACGTAAAAATGATCCCACCACCCGCACGATCAATCTTGATATGTGTTGCTGACTGATAAAAACAGTGCCATCAATAGACAAACGCCACCCATATCCAAAGGGCATAGATCTTGATTTAACACCACAGACCATAATGTGGATTAGATGTAACATCATGTGTGATCCTTGTGACAAAGTGATGACTTTTTGCACCAGCAAAATCCATGTTTTCTCAAAATCTAATTATTTTTCACACAGCTGTCAAACACCCGTGTCCCTTGACCTTTATGATATCATAGAGTTGACTGAACTAGTATACATGATAGGAAGGTCTTATCATCACCTGTGTGCCAAATTTGATTGAAAATTTTGTGAAAATGTGCATAATACCTACAATTTTATCAAAAATTGGCATTTTACACACATTTGCAAGCCTGTGACCCTCTCCATGTGAGCAGTATTTGAGAAAAAAATCATCTTTTGACAAAATATGGCTATTTGGGACCTATTTGCTGAGCTCTTGTGACCCTTGACCTTTCCGATGAATCAACCAAATTAGTATGAATTGAAAGGTTATCTTAGTACCAAGTTTGGGTTTGAAGTTGTAAATACTATTTTAGAAAAAAATAAATTATGTCAAAATATAGCTATTTTTTACCTATTTTCTAAGCCCCTGTGACCTTCCCCTTTGTGAGAGGTCACTCAAATTGCTATGTTTGGAAAGGTCTTGACACAAAGTATCCTTGGGCCAAGTTGGAAGACTATGGCTTGAATAGTCTCCGAGAAAATGCCAACGTTAAAGTTTTCGACACAGACCATGGCAGACGGATGACGGACAGAAAATAATAGAATCACTTTCGCTTCGTACGTGAGCCAACACTGAGGAAAGTGAATACGGTCCTTTCACTATCTGTGACCTCATGTGAACGCTGTAAAAATAAAAATTTACCTTAAAATCGCTCTCAGCACCAGTCTGACTGTGAACGAGCATTGTTTGGTAATCCAAATTCATAAACTTTCAAAACACGAGGCGCCAAAGCTAACGCCCACATGTTGTCACGTGACCAAATGCCACATTCAATGGTGTCTTATATCCGCAAGATGAGCGAATTTGAGTTTTTTCCTGTAAACAAAACAGCTTGAATACCTTGTTGGTCGAAGGGGGTACAATGCATGGTTCCTTTGACCTCCCTCAGGCCTACAAGGGTCAGTGTAGCGAACTCCCGTGACCCAGGCAATAACTTCACTTATCAGATACTAGCCTCACGTATTTGTATGCACACCTCCCCCTCCCCCCACGGGGCACCCCCCCCCCATCTCCCTCATCCCTTCACAACACACACACACACACACACACATACATTTAGACCCAAGGTCCCATTTCTCAAATGTTGGAGCTGTTGCATAACCTCTGTGTACCAGCTGCATAGATTGACCATGATAATTCAAGGGTAGTGTCAGAATAGCTTGTCTCCTGAAGGCGCCAAGCTAATCTGACAGTACCGTTGAATTATCATGGTCAATCCATTTTCCTGCTTCAGGGTCCCAGGCGAAATGGGTTAAGACACGTTCAGAAAGACTGCCGAAATGTTCTAAGAACACATGACAGGGTCGGATCACTTTACTCCTGCGGGGGAGGAGGGGAGGGGGTTGGGGGGGGGGTGGGGATGGGGGTCCAACGTCTTGTTTGGAACCGTGAACCTGATACGAAAGGCCTCCTCGACACTACAATTTGCTTCGTACGGGGGCCGAAAAATCAAACAGGGAGAGGAGGGGGTAGTTGACAGACCTTGCTTCCAAGGGCCGAAGAATCAAACAACGGGGAGAGGAGGGGGGGGGGGGGGGGTGTCGACGGACCTTGCTGCCAGGGGTCGCAAAATTCAAACAACCGAAGGGGGGGGGGGGGGGTGTTCAGAACCACAGACCTTGCTTTCGGGGTGCCAAAAATCAAACAGCGAGGAGTGCAAGAGGGGGGTGGGGGGGGGGGGCGATGCGATAGACCTTGCTTCCAAGGACCGAATGAACAAATGAGGGAGGGGGGTTGGGTGGGGGTCCCAAACACCCCAAAAAGGGACTTTGTTATAGCATTTTTACAAATTTGGGCTGAACCCCCCTGCCCCAACCTGGATCCAACCCTGCACCCCCTTCCTAACCCTTGACCTCTGCAATGAGTTGAGTAAATTCGAATGCACAGAAAGGTCTTATCAGCTACCTTTGTGCCAAGTTTGATTGGAAAAATTTGCAAAAATGTTGCCAATACCTAAAATTTTAAAGTTGTTTTTGAAAAAATAACATCTTTTGTCAAAATGTGGCTATTTTGAATCTATTTCCTGAGCCGGCTCTTGTGACCCTTGACCTTACCGAGGGATCAACCAAATTAGTAGGCATGGAAAGGTCTTACCCTCAGCTATCTTTGTACCAAGTTTGGGTTTGAAGTTGTGAATAGTATTTCAGAAAGAAAAAGAATGTCAAAATATAGCTTTTTTTTTTACCTATTTCCTGAGCCCCTGTGATCTTGACCTTTGTGAGAGGTCACTCAAATTGGTATGTTTAGAAAGGCCTCGCCACAAAGTATCCTTGGGCCAAGTTTGAAGAATGTGACTTGAAAAGTCTCCGAGAAAATGCCAACGTTAAAGCGGTTTACGATGGACAGCAAACTACACCACACACACGTACACACACACACACACACACACACACACACACACACACACACACACACACACACACACACACACACACACACACACACACACACACGGCTATTGGCCGTGTGGGGCGCCTTGAAACAGTTATTACGCATGGCACCATCTCAAAACTCTTGACGACGACTGGTGGAAGTGCTGGGCGAAATTATGCTAGCGAGCGAGGGTCCTCGGAGCGGGCCGACGACGGCCGGCTTCTGCCCGATGCTTACTGGGACGTAAACATTCAGCAAGAGAAAAAAAAGTCACACCCGTTTTCTGTCGGGTGACCGCTTTAATTTTGGTTGGTTGTTCAGATTTCCATTTGAAGTCTTGATTAACTCTTTCAGCCCCGACGCCGCACCACAGCAAGACATAGATCGATCATGATCGTTCAAGGGATGATGCCAGAATAGCTTGGCGCCCATAGGCGCCAAGCTATTCTGGCACCACCCTTGAACTATCATGTTAGATCTGTCTCTAGAATTGTAATACAGTCCTTCAGAGGGCAACTTCAAAATTTTGGGGATTTCGATCCTGGGGTAGAATGTGTTAAACCGTTCGCCGTTTGGGGATTTCGAACCTGGGGTAGAATGTGTTAAACCGTTCGCCGTTTGGGGATTTCGAACCTGGGGTAGAATGTGTTAAACCGTTCGCCGTTTGGGGATTTCGAACCTGGGGTAGAATGTGTTAAACCGTTCGCCGTTTGGGGATTTCGAACCTGGGGTAGAATGTGTTAAACCGTTCGCCGTTTGGGGATTTCGAACCTGGGGTAGAATGTGTTAAACCGTTCGCCGTTTGGGGATTTCGAACCTGGGGTAGAATGTGTTAAACCGTTCGCCTTTTACGGGGTGTGGATGCAGCACAGAGTTACAGAAGTCAACTGCAGCATGTCGGCAAGAAATCTAGACCCAAACGTTGACTTCCAGGCGTGTAAAAATGCCAGAGAAGAAACCAAAGGAGAAAGAAACACGCTTCGAAATGACAGATACAGCACAATGTCTTAATATTTCGGGTTTTAAATCCTTCACTGCCACTGTGCGTACATTGTACGTCTGAAAGCTGCGTCGGTTCAAAAAGAGGTGGGTCTTGTGGGTCTCCCATCCCCCACCCCCCAACACTTTGGTACCGGTTTCAGGCCTCTTTACAAATTTCAAATACAAACGATTAAAAATCTCTGTAACTTCAGTAGCTGAACTGGCCCTTCGTCTGTCTTGTACTGTGTTTGCCTTCGGTGTAAATCCGTGTCTGTCACGTGAGTGTGTGTGTTGGGTTTCAGTTCGCGGCGCTTTGAGTCGATTCACCCAAAAATTGAGAAAAAGCGCCTATATAATACCGGTATTATTATTATTATTACAGGTGAAACGGCGGTCAGCCAACATTTAAAATCAACGTTTAACCCTTTGACTGCCGAGAAAAGTGAACATATACTCTATCCAACTGCAAGAGACATAGATCTTCATGAGCCGCCGCTGTCGCGGGGGCTCGTAGTGA